>JAGFPH010017712.1:6182-17276 GCA_018207615.1 Philaenus spumarius | reverse complement strand
AGTAAAGTATAAGATTTAATTTGAATACTGAAATGATTAAGTATGTTGTGTACAGATAATTAAATACAAGTATTCAGCTAAGTTAAATTACAGACAAAAGTCCATCACTTTCAACGTCTATTATAAAATATTGCCACACTTCGATGTCATTGCTGAAAAGACTAGCCTACTCCGGTTAAGTTTCCACATATCCTCAACTAACTAAACTTAATCAAATTAATATGTTAATTCAGTATAGTGTCGATTATCCGAAAGCGGAAATGTACTGTAAATAAATAAGTACATTACAGTACTGCACGTAATTCCGAATTTAAAGGTTTCTACTCGCATAATCAGCGCATAATCCCTGTAGACTTCAGGGAGTTTGGGCGCTCAACGGAACAGCGGCGACTGTTGAGTCAGCCGAGCGCTTGGCCGCCCTTTGTGAGTAGGCCTGCACAATTTAATTACCCGAACAAATCGACGAAATATTTTAATTTAATTAAAAAAATGAATAAAACACTGCACTAAAACTGAATACTGTAAGTATTTACACACAGCGTTATTAACTTGATATTACAGTACTTTGTTCTAACAAGTTGTTCAGACTTCGGCGGGACTAAACGGACGCCGTCGAATCAAATTTTTGATGATTGAAGTTCCGATTATTTCTGAACTTATCCGAATTGAACGTTCAGAAAGAAAACATATGATATTCCGAGTAACACAATCCTAGTCAGTCGTAAAAAATATTATTCCGAATAATTGAAAACTTGTTTTATTTTAAATTGCAACGCATTCTTCTATTTCGTTACTGAAACTATCACGTGTTTTTCATTGAACTAGGTTAATTGTATTTTCTTATGCGGACATTAGATTGTTTTCGGGAGGGAGTAGGTTTTTTCGCGGACATACGCTGTTGTATATTAAATTGCGTTTGAATGCCGCGTTTTATAAAATTAGAGCTAATAATATTCGGACGTCGTATTCTTTTGCGGACATTCGTCATTTTATTTTTAATAATAACATTTCACCAATAGTAGTTCATAAAATGGTACTAATTATATTCGGGCATCGATTTTTTGCGGGCATTTACTGTGGTACTTAAATTATTTTTAACGCCGGCGTTTTTTAAAATTAGCGCTAATAATATTCGGACGTCGTATTCTTTGCGGACATTCGTCATTTTATTTATTTTTTTCGCTTTTTTTTTTTTTTTTAGGTATCGGTATTGGGAATTGAGAATCTATTTTTCAAAGTATCGGTATCGAGAATCGAAAAATCTGGTATCTGGTATCGACACATCCCTAGACAAAACAGTAACAAATCAAGAAATACATAAAATCCACGCTTCAAAAGAGACTAAACTTTATTATGGAATGTTGTCAGTTAAACTGAATTGTGAAATTATCAGGTGACTTGATAATTACATCCTTGAATCAAAATTTGTTTGTTCAAATCAAATAGTGAAACAAAAACTGTGTGAACTGCGCAGGTTACATGAGTCTTCTTTAAATATTTTCTTCGTGTGTAACATAGTTATATTGTCAATGTTTACATAGACCTTTAGGCTTTAGTTAAACTCAGATTCATAATTAGGAAAATTTTTGTACATATTGTAAGTAAACATTTGTCTATATTCCATCCAAAATATTTTGATATACACCATAAACCAAATAACTAACATTTCTTTGTATAGTATTTTTATCTACAGCAGCGTAATCAACATTATTAGTTGGGGCCTAGGCCGAAGTTCTCTCTAAGGCCCGTATTTTATTAACGTTTTTTTTTAATTGAAAAGACGCGATGCGCTGAATATCAACTTTTCATATTCTTACTAAACTAATATATAGAATATATTGTAGAATATATTTTATCTGATGCTCAATGTACAAAGCTGTTTGTCCACTGTAATTGTATTTCCACTCTCATCAAATTTACCATCAACTTTCCTGACAGTATAAAATATGTAAACAAAATTTATTTCCAATTTTTTCAGAGTTTGATGAAGAATTATATTTTTGATTCTATTCAGTGCATTATTTTTGGACATACAAAAAATTGTTACACAGGTGAAAACCTCTATTAAAGAAATTTGGAGGCGACTTTTAAACAGAGGCTTGGGCGACCTCCCCTCTCTTTGTACGGCACTGTTTGTTAAGCAAAGGATACTTCTTGAGTATAGTCATTGATGTAATTTTAGCTTTTTTGAGCAATGTATTAGCCAAGTTAAGTTCACACAGTAATATTATATAGTTTGTGTTTTTATTTTGAATGTCCAACTTGTTTACGAGTAAACTTATGGTTAATATGTCTCAGGAGGTTGAAGGAATTGAGGACTTCCCTAACGTATCAATACCAGATCATGTAGGCCTACCCAAAGTAGAAGTTGGGCTAGATTCTTCTTCAGCATTGTTGCATGAAATTCCAATAAAATCAGAGCCTAATTCTTTAGAGGTAAATATATTTGTATGTACTTACGATAGTTTATTGCTTACAATATTCTGTTATTCCTTGTGTTATTTTTGAAACATGTGAAATGACATGTTGTCTGTGACTTATGTCCATGTCACAGAGAAATTAATAAAGTAAGATATGAATCAGCTGTTTCCTATAGTGACTAATGGAACAGAGATTTGGTCTAAATGAATAAATGACGCAATACATAAATAATACTAATCATTTAATTTTTTCATATAAATACATTTCTTAATGACGCAAAGTAATTACAGTAGAATCATTTTTTTTTATAAACAAATAATAAAACATAAAGCAGACTGTAAAAGTAGGTAATGTAAAAGCAGACTTAAAAAATATATATTAAAATATGATCGTGTGTAAAATGTGAGAACTATATAAAAACTTTATTTCAAAAAGTAGTGCGTTGTACGCGAATAATAAAACGGTAGTCGAAATTATAAACAGTTCAATAAATAAAATATAATGACAATACATAGCACAGTTTAATATGAAAGTATGTACAGTGATCATGGATGCAATGTAAAGAGAGAGAGGGAAACAACTGGTATACGTGACGAAAAACAGGTAGCCTAGCGAGTAGAGACGCTACAGAACATTCTAGAAGCAGTAACAGGAATCAAGATGGCGTGAAAAGGCGTTGTACGTCTTGTATGTTGTGGGAGCTGCATTTACCACAAAAGTGTAATTTATTTAAAAGTTGAATATTAAAAATAGTACAAAAATGAAGTAGAGCAGTGACTGTATTACTACAATCTTGGGTAACAAGAAGTATTTGATATCTACGAGGATAAAACGATTTAAAGAATTGTGAAATGTGCTTCAGTAAAAAACGCGCGTAGTGAAATGGAGGGTGCTTCGTATGTGTGTAATTATCAAAAAATCCTAGGTAAAAAACAGTGACATAGACAACGCAGTAAGTAATAAATGGCCATTAGGTTAAATTTTAAAGTCTGCAATTCTGGAAAATTATAAAAAATTGAGTAACATCCTAACTTAAACTTTTCATTTATTGCGTCATTCATTTGTAAGCTATGGCTCACAAAACTTTGCATAATTTGTAGATAGTTAATCAATTTGTATGTTCAATTGTTCTATGATATTGATATTGTTTGTTGTAAATATTCATTTTTCAATTATGTTTGATTAAACAAAATAGTTGCTGTCACGATGTCTTGAATTTCTTCATTGGGCCACGAATATCCATTTTGCCATTACTTTTTTAGCCAAGTCCCTACCCCTAAGAAAATTAAATTAATTAGTAAATATTTTTTGAATAATTGGTAATTGCAAGTGAATATATGCAGACTAAGCATAAGTGAGGTTATATGTGGATTATCGAAAATATTGTGATCATTGTTTTTTATTGAGATTATGGGAGTCAAGTGAAGGTGATTTTTAAAGTGAGTTTAAGTAAGGTGAGTTTTAAGGTTATGATAATAAGATGAGATGAAGTTAGGTGAAATATTAATATTGTTCTACGTTAAAGTTGGAAGAAAGATGTTATGGGGAGTTAAGGTAGGTGATGATTATCATTGAAGTGAGGCGATAGGCCTAAAAGGTGTATAAGCAAAATAAGTGGTACATGAGCGATGATTTTTGTTTTTAAGGTAAATAAGTAAAGGAGGTGTTGAAGATATTAATGGTTATTAGATAATCCACATATAGCATTTTTATTTTGATTTAAGACATATTTTTTTTTATTTTTGAACTTTTCACCGAACCCTATTTTTTTTATAGTATAACATAACTTTTATTATTATTTTTTTATCTTTTGTAACGCTTATCGTTACATGTTTTATCTCTATGCTCTGCGAGCCAAGCTCAGCTAATTCACAATTTAAGATTATTTGTAGTCCTTTACTGTGGGACCTACAGCAACGCCAATTGTTAAACATATTTAAAACTGCTACAAAACAGTGAAATTAAGCTATCAATTCTATGCTCTCTCACAAAACTTAGCAGCTTTGTGGCTTAGGGGTTAGCCTATCTGATTTTGAACCTAAGGTCCCTGGTTTTGATATTGGTGTAGCCAGAATTAAAATAGTGAATTTTAAGGCATTGCCACTGGGACATAGCCTATCTGATTTTGAACCTAAGGTCCCTCGTTTTGATATTTGTGTAGTCAGAATTAAAAAGGTTAAGTTTAAGGCATTGCCTCTGGGACATTAGTATCATACAAAAATTTCACAACTAGAGCCATTAAAAATATGAAATTTTGTTCCAGTATTTTATTCTCATTGTGTCCGCCATCTTAGAATTTCATCAGTTTCTGAGTGTATTATTTCAAGATTGAAATGCGTTTGTAAATAAGAGTTTAGAAATTGTTTCATTTAATTCAATTCGTCACATTTTTGTTTAAATTTTTAACTTTGGTAAATATTAATGGCTAGTTTATAGACAGCATCTGAAATTCATTGTAAACATTGATTTCATCAAAACTGATCAAAAAAGTTAATTTGTCTCCATTGAAAATATTTTTGGGTAAATTTATGAGTGTTTTTTTATATCCTATTATTGTGTTCCACCAATGGTTTGAAAAACCTTTCTTTGGATTGCACGGTAGATGCTGATGGTAATTAGTTTTGCAATTAAGTATGTATTTTTAAATTGATTATAAATCATTTTTAGGGATTACAAGTAAGTTTCATTCATTTCCCACATTTATACAAATAGGTACATAAAGATCATTGCACTGTAGTTATAGTATGAGTTGAAACACATTAAGACCATATATTGTATAACTTGCATTGAGGGGTCGGAGTTTATCACTCTCTGCTTTAATATCACAAAACTATGTGGAAATGATTTTAATTTCATCTAAAACAGCTGTGTAACCATACTTTAGTGCATGTTGGATACAACCTTTAATAAACGGTACCATAAACTGGCACATACTTTCTCACAAACATATTTAAATTATTAAACAGATTCACTGTGCCTTCATAATTGTAGTAGGGGTAGGAGAGGTCATATTATAGTAGGAGATTAACTAATAAATATTATTATTATTAGCTAGATAGAAAACTATTCAATCGATTTCGAACAAATTTGCACCAAACACGTCACTTAGGCCTGTATAGATGCACGAAAAAAGGTTTTGAAAATTTTTGAAAAACAACCCCCTTTTCGGCCAAAAAATCCCCAAAAATCAGTTATTATTATTGTTATTAGCTAAGTGAGAATTTTTAGAAAGATGCGGTTTTTTTCATATGGTAGGGTACATTAAGGGCTACAAATGAGCAAAATTTTATCAAAATTGTTACAGCCGTTTTTTTTATAAAAAAATATAATAACTGATTTTTGTGGGTTTTTTGGCTAAAAAGGGGGTTGTTTTTGAAAAATTTTCAAAACCTTTTTTCGTGCATCCATACAGGCCTAATTGACTTGTCTGGTGCAAATTTGTTTGAAATCAATCGAATAGGTTTCTCTCTAGCTTTGTATACTACAGACAGACATTTTGTAAAAAAACACTGTTTTTGGACTCAGAGGGTCCCAAAACGGATATTTCCACAAAAATCTCAATATCGATTTTTTTGCGATCACTATACTTTCTCTATACTATAGTTAAGTTTAGTGAGAAAGTAAAATAAGTTTGACAACTTTCTATTTCAGCTCAATACTTTGGTTGGTTCCTCTTCACTTTGTTAAAACTTTCTTTGTCTAGTGTTGATTTTCTTTGTAATTATAGTTATTTAAAGTGACTGAAATAGTAAAATTGTTAAACTATTTGCAATTTGTGTTGTTTTAAGTGTTAATGTTTTAATATTGAATTGTATTGTTAAATTTAATTGTGCGATTGTTTATGAAAGGTGTGTAAAACATGCTGCACATACCTATGAAGGTATGCACTCCGAAGTTATGTTATTATTTGTTCTGTTACAGGAACTTGAAGTGATGAATGATTTCCTCTCATTTCAAGACATAAAACCAAATCTTTCACCCAAAGAAGAAGATGAACTCTCTATAAATGATTATCAAATTGAATCTGATGGGGATATTGAGTTCCAGGTACATGTTATGTTTCCAAAAATTATGTTGTAATTTCAGCAGACTTAGGGCTCCTTCACACGAAGTCACTTAGCAGCGCCACTAAGAAGCGCTTCCGTCGACTAAAGCTAGAAATAAATGGAAAGTTTCACACACCGCCACAGCCACTAAATTAGAAGCGCGACTGCTTGTTACGGAATTTGCCTTCGCCACAGATCTCGGCGATTAAAAGTAGCGCTGCTGCTGTCGAAACATAGTTTTAAATGGTAGGTGTCACACGTCGCCACTTTTTTAGTCGCTCGGAAGAGAAGCGATGCGTGGTGCATAGCAGCGCTGCTACGCGCCACCGGTAGCGCATCGAAGCGCTGCTGGCCGGCGTTAAGTCTTGATTGATCAGTTGAAACTTATGTATGTAGAATTAAATATTTACATACTTAAATAACTATAAATAAATAATTTTGTAATTCAAATAAAGCTAAGTCAAATACTTTTATGAAATTTACAATGATAATTTACAAGTACACAGTTTAATTCTTTGATTTATTCTCTACATTTTCTTATTATAATGTGTCATTTTTGGGCAAAGGATATATTCCTAAATTACTATTCAAAACAGGCCTAGTTTTGTTTGCAGTCTTGTAGTAGGAACATAAAAACTGGTGTTTTAAAGTAAGAAATTTGAAATTGATAAATATTTTTATACAATTCTATTTAGAATTAAATTTGGAAACGTTTTTACATTTATGAAAAAAAATTACAATAATTTTTACTACCGTACTTTTTATGTAGGCCTAAAGTTTAACTTTTCCTTTCATTACTGACCATGCTTGTTTATTGAGCTAATAACTTTATTAATTTCACTTCAATAATTTTTTTACTGACATATATGAATTCTTTGAACCTTTATCTACAAAAAAGCTATGGAACACTTTTGAATTGGTTTAGAATAAACGTATAAAAAACATGTTTGAAATACAAAAACTTGGACGATTTTTAACAAATTTGAAGTTAACAGCCATTTTGTGAGCTTACCATTAGAGATAGTTACATATTTTCTAGTAATGCACACATTGAAATTTAGCATAGCAACGAGAAGCGACACAACGGGCGTGGAAGCGCTGCTACGGCCCGTAGCAGCGCCACAACGCCGGCTACTGAGAAGCGCTACTAAGTGGCTACGTGTGAAAGGAGAACCAACCACCGAGAAGCGATGCTAAGTGGCTTCGTGTGAAGGCGGCCTTAAATAATCATAATTTTGTATTCCTATAATATTTTACCAAGACCTACTAGTGTATGGGCATATTAACTAAGTTTTACCATTGTATTTGGATAACCTAATAGAACTCCGATCCTATGCAATATTTCAATCCACTGGAAATTCGACGATAGTGGCGCGATCTATTGGGGAAACTACGGAAGCGGTGTGTAACACCAATCCAATGATTTCGCCCTAGCGCTACCTCGCGGCGCTTTGTAATATTTTCCCGACAACCTTTTCTTCGGCACACAGCCGCCGTATGCATGTATGATCTATTTTATTATTCATGATCTATGGTTTTACCTAGAAATAATGCTTCTGAAGTGCAGTTTTGATTCTGCTAGAATTAACATATACAAAATCAACACTCTGCTACTGAATGACATTCACCATCTTGGAAAATATCAAGTGATTTGAATTTTTCAGTTACATTTAGGGATGGGTCGATTCTCGATACCGATTCTCGATACCACCGATACTTTAGCTTTGGTATCGGTATCGAGAATCGATAGCCGAAACTCGATACCGATTACCGATACCAAGAGATACTCAGTTCAGTTGTCAGAACTGCCCATTCTCATATAGACTCCGTGAATGTAATCTCCGGTATTTGCAATCGCATTCTCTGTATTTTAACTCAATTCAGCAATTAACAATAAATATCAATAGGGAAAATGTAAAACATTATTAATTTTATGTAAGTGGACATTTTCCCCAGTAAAATGTTTTAGGCAATTGTTTCCTTTCATAAGTAAACGCTTATTGTTTTATTTTTATTCATGCGTAGGCTGTTATTTGTACACAAGAAGTCTAGAGTAGGCTCAAGGTTTACAAAATCAGCCGAGTTACTTCAGGGAGTTTGGGCGCTCAACGGATCAGCGGCGGCTGTTGAGTCAGTCGAGTCGAGCGCTTGGCCTCCCTTTGTAAGTGAGTAGGCCTGCACAATTTAATTACCCGAACAAATCGACGAAATATTTTAATTTAATAAAAAAAATGAATAAAACACTGCACTAAAACTGAATAGGCTACTGTAAGTATTTACACACAGCGTTATTAACTTGATATTACAGTACTTTGTTCTAACAAGTTGTTCAGACTTCGGCGGGACTAAACGGACGCCGTCGAATCCAATTTTCCATGATTGAAGTTCCGATTATTTCTGAACTTATCCGAATTGAACGTTCAGAAACAAAACATATGATATTCCGAGTAACGCAATCATAGTCAGTCGTAACAAATATTATTCCGAATAATTAAAAACTTGTTTTATTTTAAATTGCAACGCATTCTGATATTTCGTTACTGAAACTCTCACGTGTTTTTCATTGGACTAGGTTAATTGTATTTTCTTATGCGGACATTAGATTGTTTTCAGGAGTAGGTTTTTTCGCGGACATACGCTGTTGTATATTAAATTGAATGCCGCGTTTTATAAAATTAAAGGTAATAATATTCGGACGTCGTATTCTTTTGCGGACATTCGTCATTTTATTTTTAATAACATTTCACCAATAGTAGTTCATAAAATTGGTACTAATTATATTCGGGCATCGATTTTTTGCGGGCATTTACTGTGGTACTTAAATTATTTTTAACGCTGGCATTATTTTAAATTAGCGCTAATAATATTCGGACGTCGTCATATTATTTACGGACATTCGTCATTTTATTTATTTTTTTTCGCAGTTTTTTTTTTTTTTTTTTTTTTAGGTATCGGGAATCAAGAATCGAAAAATCTGGTATCGACACATCCCTAGTTACATTGTATGTGAGGATATGCAGAGTTTATTTTAAATCTGTAATGATTTATAGTGAAGGTGAATATTTAAAAAATTTAGTTTTAGATGATTTATAGCTTTTGTGTTCAGTTGCGTTCTCTGTTTATCAAAGCTGGTAGGGCTATTTAATTGTCTTTAAATAGGAAAAATAAACAACATTAAGACATTTCAAGTGGCCTTCATTCTGTACTTTGACCAACAGACAACATTAAAATATTTTCAGGATGTTGATGTTGTACATGATCTTCTGTCTAAAAGTATTGTTAAAGTACATGTATTATTGTTACAACCTTACTGCGTCTATAACGTTAGGCGTTATAAAAATAAAAGAATTGTAAATAAAACTTGTTAAAAAAAATTTTAGAATCGAAAAAATATTCAAGTTAAATAAAAAAAAAATAAATTTAATGAAAAGATTATATATTATGTGAACTGTCCTTTAATTATTACTCACCTTATTATTTAACTATTTTACTGTCAAAACAAACACTTAATTAACCTCAAATATTACTTGTTTACCTTTTGAAGATTGTCTGTTCACACATAATTCATCTATGCCCTATGATCTCATCTGTGACTACACTGTGCTACGTTGCACGCCTACGTCACAGCACACAGCTTGTATTGCACAACTTGGTGCCATGATTTTAGCGCCAAACACACTTCGTGCCAATATAGCTTCGTATGAGTCATATTCCTTTGTTTCGCATATCATACTCTATACATAAACTTACTTTAATTTAATTTCCCGCTGTGTGTTTCGTTAAGCTGTTAAAGTACTCGCTACATGGATATTTGTGATAAATAATGAAATCTAAGACATCGTGACGGATGACTAAACTTTTTACTCACTCATATTCCAAATATTTTTACAAGAAAAAATTCATTCAAATTACATGGAACACAAAACATAATTTTATTATCTAAATCATACAACTTCAAGATTTTATGAAAATTGAGACGCAATTTAATTTAGAATATTTGAAAAAATTAAATTTAAGAACAGACTGAAAAATTACTATATTTTACTATTATTAAAATTTACAAAAGGTCAAAATGTACCTAGGATTTTTCACTTCTATAACTTTTATACTTGCATGTCACAAGAAGTTCACGAGACTCATTGTCCATTGTCCAATCACATGGTCAAGTAACTATCAGCTGAATCCTTCTAAATATTTCGATGAATTTCAATGACTAAGCGTACATACCTAGTTCCTTAGTTAAAGTTAACTTTGAAATCTAATTTCTTACTCTCACTTGCAAATAACTCATTATTTGTAACAAATCTCGCGGACTGCACACCTTTGACCAAATCACTTCTACGCCATATTGTCTCTCTCTGTGAAGACGTACAAAGCTTTCTTGACAAATCCTCACCGCCTAGTCAGCACCGCTAACTATATAAAATTTTTTCTCTCCTTTAACTAACTGTGAACACCTGTGATGTATATGATAAAGTCATAAAGTTCTTTTTGTTAATTTTTTAAATACTTTGTAACTGTTCATTATGTGACTTTAATATACAGGGGTGGCAAAAAGTCCCGGAACAACCCAATATCTTTTTCCAGGTTCCACTTACACAATTGAAACTTTGCAAATTGTTTATGG
>JAGFPH010017710.1:0-17277 GCA_018207615.1 Philaenus spumarius | reverse complement strand
TCAAATTATCTCAGTTGTATAAAGTCAACTCTTATAATGTTAGCAACTGTAAAATAGCTGGAATTAAGTTATCTTATTTGTCTAAAGTCAACTCTTATAATGTTAGCAACAGTAAAATAGCATGAATAAAATTCTCTTTGTTGTCTAACGTCAACTTTTATAATGTTAGCAACAATAAAATAACTGGAATCAAGTTACCTTTTATTTGTTTAAAGTCAACTCTTATAATGTTAGCAACAGTAAAATAGCAGGAATAAAATTCTCTTTGTTGTCTAAAGTCAACTTTTATAATGTTAGCAAAAGTAAAATAGCAGGAATGAAATCTCTTATTTATCTAAAATCAACTTTTATAATGTTAGAAACAGTAAAATAGCAGGAATCAAGTTCTCTTAGTTGTCTTAAGTCAACTCTTATATTGTTAGCAGAAATAAAATTGGATTATAAAATTGAGCTCTTGATTTACATTTTATCAAAACTATTCATGTTTTTTGTTTTATCATAATTTGTATTTAAAACGTTGCTGACATGATAAAACGTTGTAACAACGCATTACAATTATTAATAACAATATATAAGGGAATAATGATTACATAGGGGAGAATGATGTTTTGTGCATCATTTTCAGGAATGTCTAGTAAACTATACTTTCTAAAAAAAATATTGTCTTGATATCGTTAAATTCCCTTTTAAACTTTAGACCCACAAACAACAGTATCGTAAAAAAAATATTTTTTTGGGAAACAATCTTTGGTCTTATCCATTTTCAGATTATTAAAACATTCGCGTGTTTTTATGCCAAATTTCATTTTGATACGTTTTCTACATATGCTATATAAAGATGATAATTAATTGTGATACATATTGACCGTCAAATGAGTGATTATTTAAGGTTCCGTTTTTTTCTTTTATTTTAAGTTACAATTCGTCTAAAATAATTTTTAAACTTTAATGTGACTAGTTTAGTTTAAATTTAAGCCAGCTTACTCAAAATACTAATGTTTCTTTTGAAAACAAGTTCAGTCCATAAATAAGTTTGCAGTTTCGCCAACAGAGTTAGAAGACAGCATTTGTAGTTAGCATTCCAAGTTCTTTGATCTCATAAAAACTAGATGAACAAATTTTAAATTTACTTTTTTTTATTTGGAGCTAATGGATTTTTTAAATGATTTTGTAGTAAATACAAATTTCATGGATTTCTCCCAAGAGGAAGTTTAACATACTATTGTGTCAGTGAATAACCGCGTCTGAAAAGTTCAATCCGAAAATTGTTTTTATAATAAACTAGCTGACCCGTACGGCGTTGCCCGTGGTGGTTAGTATTTTCAGTCTTTTTACCGTAATAATTGTTTTCTTTTTATGTGTTCGTTGAATAAACGTGCGTATCAGTAGCTGTGTTTTGTATGTTCTGGAACAAGGTCATTTGAAGGTCATCCATATATCACACTTGCCTAAGGTCATTGACCCCTAATTTGCATAATTGGCCCGCATTCCTGCATAATTTAACCCCTAATTGCATAATTTTGGTAATTGACCCGCATTCCTGCATAATTTCTCTAATTAAATGGTCATTGACCCCTAATTTGCATAATTGGCCCGCATTCCTGCATAATTTAACCCCTAATTTGCGTAATTTTGGTAATTGACCCGCATTCCTGCATAATTTCTCTAAATAACCGGTCATTGACCCCGCATAATTACTTTGACCTTAACAGCAAGGTCGATGTTGTTGTGACGTCACAAGGCGCACGCGCGGGCATCAAGGCCACCCGGTGATGACGCACGCATGGGTTTTTCCCGTCAAGGCTAACACGTCCGTAATTATTTAGCAAGGCTATCCGGTGCAATTATTTTAATAACGTTGGCAAATAAGTTGTTTTTCCCGTCAAGGCTAACACGTCCGAGCAAGGATACTCGGTAATGATGCGCACGGGTTTTTTCCGTCAAGGCTAACACGTTCGCAATTATTTAGCAAGGCTACCCGGTGCAATTATTTTAATAACGCTGGCAAATAAGTTGTTTTTTCCGTCAAGGCTAACACGTCCGAGCAAGGCTACCCGGTGATAACGCCTACAATTAGGTTCACAAAGTGGTTTTTTCCGTCAAGTTTACCATCGATAAACATTCAATAACATCCACAATTAGTAGCAATTATTTTTTTGACGAGCAAGGCTATCCGGTGCAATTATTTTAATAACGCTGACAAATAAGTTGTTTTTCCCGTCAAGTCTAACACGTCCGAGCAAGGTTACCCGGTGATAACTCATGCAATTAGGTTCACAAAGTGGTTTTTTCCGTCAAGGCTACCATCGATAAACTTTTAATAACATCCGCAATTAGTGCCAATTATTTAGCAAGGCTATCCGGTGCAATTATTTTAATAGCGCTAGCAAATAAGTTGTTTTTCCCGTTAATTGCGAGGAATCATCCTGAAGAAATAGAACGCATTAATTTAAATTATATTACAGAGTTGCACCACATGCACGAAGGAAAATTATCTAATGTAAAAAAGATTGTAAACAATAATAATAATAATAATATAGACACTGTTTTATCTGAATTAATAAAATATGTTTTATATATATACTGTGTGTGTTTTCATTCATTACAACCAACAATTATTATTTTAATAACATACAAGATATATTTATTCCAATCAGTATTGTTCAAACTTCTTTTTATAATCTTCTAAACGTTTTTGCCAAATATCATAAATAAAATCAAAGTAATGTTTGTAATTATTCAACTCTTTTACATATTTTAATTTACAATATGACAAGATTTCCTGAAGATTATTCCAATTTAACTGTTGTTCATATTTTCTTAAAAATTTTAATACTTCTGAACGTAATTTATTACCACTAAAAAAATTATAGGATGAACAATATTTGATTAAATCTAATTTATGAAAAAATCTATCGAGAAACCATAATGGAACACCGTTATCCATAAATTCAATATTTAAAACATTTAAGTTGTCCGGGATTCGTTCTATTATGGTTTCATCTGAAATATATTTATACAAACATAAAAATAGTCCTCTAAATTTATTTTCACTTTCCGTTTCCGTTTTCAAAATTTTTAAAGAATTGTCCAACACATAATCACACATGACCAATGTCACAGAAAAATTCACTGCACTTTCTGTACAACATTGTAACAATTTATTAAAAACATTAATTCAATTTTTAATATATGCGAATTGTTATTATTAGTATTAAACATTGTCTTAATTTGTTCTATTATGGTTTCATCTGAAATATATTTATACAGATATAAAAACAATCCTCTAAATTTATTTACACTTTCAGTATCCGTTTTCAAAATTTTCAAAGAATTATCCAACACATAATCACCCATGTCCAATGTCACAGCAAAATTCACTTCACTTTCTGTACAACATTGTAACAATTTATTAAATATATTAATTCAATTTTTAATATTTGTGAATTGTTATTATTAGTATTGCATATTGTCTTAACCTTTATATTTGTTTAATTCACATTTAATTATAGTTCGTGTAGTTATTTCAATATATCTATATAAAAGCGAAATGGCACTGATTCATTCATCAGCAGAACTAAAAATCTACTGAACCAAATGAGTTCAAATTTGGCATGCATGTTTAGTTGAACCTTTAGACGCGCACTAAGAACGGATTTTGAAAACAACCCAAAGATACGCCTAATATTCGCGTTTTTCTAGCGATTTTTTGCGTTTTCTCAGCTTTTTCGAGAACTAATCGGCAGAAAATGTTGAAATTTGGTACTTAGGTTTGATTAAGGCCTGAAGTAGTCTGTAAAAAAATGTTTGAGATTCTTCCAAAATTACGCCAGAAATAAACGTTTTTACATTTTTCCTTACGTTTTCAATGCGTTTTTGATCATCCTCAAATTACGCCCGAACGGATTGGAATGCAATTTAGTATGTAGCTTCCTCTAAGACCTTAGGCGCTCTCTAAGAAATGGTATGAAAAATTTAGAAATTTTAGGAGGGTTTGGTTAAAGTTACTAAAATCATAATTTTAGATCTTTTATTATTATAACAATAGTGCTTTAATTATTTAAGATCTATATATATATATAAAAGCCAAATACCACTCACTAACTGATCATTTCAAAAGATTACAATTACGTTAAAAAGACTGAAAATACTAACCACCACGGGCAACGCCGTACGTGTCAGCTAGTTTTTAATATATGCGAATTGTTATTATTAGTATTACATATTGTCTTAATTTGTTCTATTATGGTTTCATCTGAAATATATTTATACAGACATAAAAACAATCCTCTAAATTTATTTACACTTTCCGTATCCGTTTTCAAAATTTTCAAAGAATTATCCAACACATAATCACACATGTCCAATGTCACAGCAAAATTCACTGCACTTTCTGTACAACATTGTAACAATTTATTAAAAATATTAATTCAATTTTTAATATATGCGAATTGTTATTATTAGTATTGCATATTGTCTTAACCTTTATATTTGTTTAATTCACATTTAATTTTAGTTTGTGTAGTTATTTCACAATCAACGAGTCTCTTCTTAACAATATTAATAAATAAAGACGTTTCTGCATGCTTGGTGTGTGAAATTGTGTATTATTACGAGTATTAGGCTAAATTTGAATTTGAATAGTATAAATCGATGTTTTTACGGTGCTGCCACACTATAACTTCTGGAGGCATCGTAACTTTCAGTTTCAGTTAATACATATGTCCGCGCTAAAATTGTAAACGCTGCACAATGCTAACAAAATCTATGATTCGCTGTTCTGGTATGTGGTTGCAGATTAGATTGTAATTCCGATATGATTATATTCTGCCTACATGACGCCATTGCGAATTTTTTAATTAGAACTTCCATTCTCGCCCACATAAATAAGATAACCATGTTATATTGTTGTTAAGATATTCTATATGATATGTTAATTTTTTTTTAATTTAAACGAGCCTTTTGTTAAAAAACATTTCCTATCAGGTAAAGCTTAAAACAAAAACTATAGGGTATTTTAAAAAGCAACATTACTAAACGTCTGGATCTTATTTTCGAACTATGTTCTATTTTCAGTAGCCTCACCAAAACTAATAAAAACTTTTACCATATATTTTAAAATAGCTGGTCAAATAAAACGAACAATTTTGCATATTATCGTTTTAAAGAACTAATTACTATAAGAAAAGTGATCAACCAACTTCATTTACACACTTCTAAAAAGCTATACTTTAAATTCTGTGTAGGGTATGTTACAAAACAATAATTAGTGAAAAAATCATACGAGAAATAAGTGAAAATGCGCCCAAAACATTTTTACTCAACCCGATTAGAAGCTTTTTTGTCGTAAACCAACTCACTATAAAGGTTATAATGCAAACAACACCTAAATACATTATCTTATTTATTTATTTTCATATCGTGCCTGCTGTTAATGTATTATTATTAACCTTAATTCTACACATATTTTGCAACACTTAGAACTATGAACACAGATCCATCACAATCCTCGTTTGTTAAGGGGATTCGAGTCCTATTTTTACAGCATTAATACCTTGATACCTTTTGCAACAATCTATAGTATGGAAAATGTTTTACCTTATCAAATAGGTTTTTAATAAAATCAAATTAAATAAAAAAAATCTTTGTTTTTATTGTAAATATTTAAAAGTACATATATTTTTAACTATGCAAGCTAGAAAATTTTCAATACTCTAAAAGTTGTATTAGCACATGCATATTATGAGAAAAAATTTATATTGTTTTACAATTCTGGAGGCTAGAAATACATACAAAAATGATTATTTACTAATTAGCACCAGAAACATTTTTATCAAAATTATAATAACAATAGCTTAACTGATGTTAAAGTAAAACATACAATAGGTAACAGTCAAATATTGGATTAGGGATATAACATCGCAGCATATTACAAGTTCATATTAATAAAATAACAATTCATGTATTCCTCCACGGAATAGAAAGCAATAGTCAGGATAGATCTTAACGCAAGCTCAGAAGGATAGTAAAATTATTATAATAAATTATATAAAATTCTTAAAATGATTAATATTTTCTTTTTTTCTGAGGCTGGATGTCTGCAAAGCAGGGCAAAAGATAATATTTCATCCAGTACTCAGGATCTTCTGCCAGTCGACTGCTCCTCCGTCGATGTTGGACAGTGATCGTTTTTCAGTTGTTAAGGTTACTAGATGGTGTTGGTGTTGTTGAAGAGGTAGCCTTCATAATATAATGATATATCTGTAAAAAATAATTTTGTTTTAGAAATAGGATTGAAAAAAATCTGTAAATGGGAGAAGTTTTTCCACGTACTGCAACGTAACCAGTTGATAAACTCTTCTAGTGAAAATAAAGGATCTTTATCACATCAGTAATCTAGATCCAAAATAGTATACAATAACTGTCTTCAATGACTATAAAACTAATCATTCTAACTTTAGCTCTATCAAAATTAGAATCATTCACAACAATCAAACTAAATCACCTTCTACACATATATACACCGTTGTAGATAAATCATCTTGCAAATACAATATTGTACTCGTATGCGAATGTAAGTACTTCATAACACTTTATTATATTATGCTAATACTTGTATAAAACGATTACGAAAAAATTATTGTTTAAAATTGATTTTAGTTGTATTACAAAGGTAAAATGAATCGCGTACGTACTTGATTTCATAAGTTATCACTCATATGTTTATGTTATATAAGTAATAGATGTAATAAATCAGATTAAAGATATTATTAAATAATTTATTTAAATGCACACACCGATTCATACTCACATACTCACATAGTATACACATAATATTAATATTTTCATTACTCTAGTTTATATGGCAAATCAATTGTCGCTATCTGATCATTAGCCTCCACGTTGAAGGGTGTGTAGACTGCTGTAGTCCTTTGATCCCCTTGGATACTATCAATCTCAACCCTGGGTGGTACCACAGCTATCGGTTTCCCTTCAGCGTTGACAAAGTGACGACCTCTTCCGAAACAATCACATTGATAGAGGAGGTTAAGTTTTGCAATCTCGGTTATGCTTGCCATATCAGTTCAAAACCTAAATAGACCGTAAAGGCTAAAGTCAATACAATGTATGTAGCAGACAATTAAATATATAAAGTTTAAAATAGAAACGCTCAAATTGAATAGTCGGTGGTGGTGAAGTAGGAGTCGCTAAAGTCAGAAACGTTGACGGAAGTATATACTCCTCATTGAATTCTCTAACGAATATGTCAGCCATTTCTATAATAAATAGAATATATGACTATCTTTTTAAACAACTCTTGATGTTGAAATATAAACTAGACGCAAGTATAAGTTTAAACAACTCTTAGCGTTATAATACAAAACAAACACACAAGTGTTAATAGTTTATAAAATAGCAACAAATACTTACTTAGTGTGTTGAAGTAGGATTTGAAACTATTGATGTCTGACTCTTGTAAGTTTCTCTTTATATAATATATATATATATATCAAGGATGAAAGTATTTCCACAATTATACACATAAATGTAAGTTCAACAATTCCCTTGCTAGTTGATTCTGAAAAGTATGGTTTGCCTTACAAGATATCCTTGTTGTGTTACACCACTGTCTAATGAGTCACTTAAAACTGTTTACAAAATGTCACAAAGTCATACTTATTACTTGCGTTGATCAATTATTGTATCAATTATTTTATAACATACTGCATTCATTATACAGTCGTGAAGGTTGAGTGACACGTTTGTATAATAAAACACTTCAAGTTGTATTTCCTAACATCATTATTTTTAATGTCAACATCAAATACCGTTGACTAATGTCTTGATTTATTGAATCGAATCGCAACGGTCATAAATCGAATAGTGCGAATTAATATCAATATATTGTGGCCTTCATTAAGCAGGTGTAATACGGCTTAGATTGCATACAGCTGATTGCAAACAAGTTTTTATCACAGTCATATCCAGATTCTGTAACCATGTTTCTCAGAGACATATTTATTTTTACTCACAGGAAAATAATCTAGAGTTTTTTACTTTTTTTTAATTGAATCAATAGTTGTTATCTGTTAGAGCTTCTGGGAAGAGGGTTTGAGAATTTGAGTCTTCTTTTGATGTGATTGATATTTTATAATGTAAATTAACACTGTGACTTGAAAGTATTGTTGTGAAACTTTAAAGGAAAATCGAACTCTTATAGTATCACTTGTTTCTCTGTGTGTCACAATCGAATTTCTTCAGATCTAATAAAGTTATACAAATTAAATTAAACATAGTTTTAAGTCATGCCAACACGTATGTATTCTTTATATTTTTAGGCTAACGTAAAATATATAAACTATTCTGGCTAGTGTCTCAAATTAATTATTCAATTTTTATATTTTCATTACGCAAATGTTTTAGGATTGCGTAGTAAGTGATACCACATATTAAGATCTATTCGATTTAATGTGTATGAATGGTAGTGTAATTCAGATCCTTCAAGGAGGGTTTTGATAATGCAAAGAAAGCTATAAGGGTTATTATTGGTATATCAAATAATCAATTCTTGTGACTTTACTTGTCTATATATTTAATTCATGTCAGACAAAATATATTTCAATTTGACACCTAGTACGTGAAACATGGTTACAATCCTAGAAATAAATGTTGTATTAGACTAGTTAATACATATTAGAATTATTATTACCAGCAGTATACTTTATTTAATAAACTACCTTGGCATGCTAGAACTTTGCACGAAAAAACTTTCAAAATTGTAATTAAAAAATGTTTAAAACAAAACGATTTCTATTCTGTGGAGGAATACATGAATTATAATTTTATTAATATGAACTTGTGATATGCTACGATGTTTTATCCCTAATCCAATAGTAGAGAGTATTTGTATGTTCTGGTGCAAGGTCATTTCAAGGGCATCCATATATCACACACACTCCGGTCATTGACCCCAAATTCCTGTATAATTACCCTAATTAAATGGTCATTGACCCCGCATTCCTGCATAATTACCCTAATTAACCGGTCATTGACCCGCATTTCTCCAATTAAATGGTCATTGACCCGAATTTCTCTAATTTGCATAATTAACCGGTCATTGACCCCGCATTCCACTTTGACGTCATTGTTGTTGTCGTTGTGACGTCACAAGGCTGATGACGCAAGTGGTTTTTCCCGTCAAGGCTAACACGTCCGCCGCAGCAAGGCCAAATAGCACGGTGTAATTATTTTAATGACGACCGCAATTTTGTTGTTTTTTTCCCGAACGACAATTATTTTAATAACATCCGCAATTATTTAGCAAGGCTAATAAGTCCGCTGGTTTTCCCCGTCAAGGCAAACATTCCAATAATTATTTTAATAACGCCCGCAATTATTTAGCAAGGCTAGTGGTTTTGTTTGCAACACAATGTCGCAATTTCCGTCAATTATTTGTCAAGGCTATTAGCGACAAACATGTTTCGCAATGTAAATTCCCACAGTTACGAAAAGGTTTCGCAAAATAATTGCATCATATTCAAGGCTAATGTTTCTGTATTTAAAGCCTTGCGCTCAGTGATTCGAGAGTTAGTGTAAAGTTTATATGTTCAGCAGCAGCAGCAGCAGCAGCCGTAGAGTTCATTTTCGAGACGATTTGACATCCATTCATTACGTGGGCAACGATTCCGAACATAAGGAGTCGAGAAACGGTATTTGTTGGATCAGATTAGCAGCGGATCGTGCAAGAGAAGAACGTCTAACCGGTGAGTCTAACCGAGCAGTATCCAATCAATTAGAAGGTTTTACGTTACAACCACCACCACCAAGGAAACCGAAAAGTGAATCATGACCGATTCTGGTTCTATAACCGCCAAGAGGATGGTTGACGCCTCTACCCAAACCAACAACAACGTCGACTACGGCAGAGATGTTACAGGTCGATGGGGTGATGGATTATACAGTTGTACTTCTAAACAATTGGTTAAATCTGGATTTTACCGCACAAGGCAGTTTCAAAATATTGTGTGCTGTGGTTGTGGATGGGAGTCTGGTTTGGCAAAATTAACAATCAATCATGTTAATTTTCTTCACAAGATAGCAAACCCCAATTGTGAACAAAGTAAAAGAAATATTCCCGGAAATTTGATGGAATATGCTGAGAGCAAAAAAATCGTCAATGAATTTGAAGAATTGATGAAAGAGACATTTCTCTTTTGGCCTAAACCCTATCCAAAAATTGATGATATGGTTAACGCAGGATTTTATTATACAGGAGAAGGGGATTCGGCTTGCTGTATTGATTGCGGAGTCACCATCGATCATTGGGAGGAAGCGGACAACCCAAAATGGGAGCATAGAAGATTTGCGCATCATTGTAAATTAGTTGAAAATTATTAATGTAAAAAATGAATGTAAAAAATAAAATTGCAAAAGAATTACACAAACAAGTTCGTAGAAATTTTTCTACCCGTTATGTTGAACTTAAAGGTATAGATGATCTTTTTCAAGCAGATCTTGTTGAAATGATTCCATTTTCTAAAGTCAATAAAGGATATAAATATATATTAGTTGTAATTAATTGTTTTAGTAAAATTGCAATAGCTAAACCGATAAAAGCAAAAAATGCTGATGAGTTGGTAAGAGTTTTGCAACCAATTTTACATAATCATCCTATGAAACATTTGCAAACAGATAAAGGAAAAGAATTTTATAATGTTCAAATTAAAAGGTTGTTAGATAAGTATGGTGTTAATCATTATTCTACTTTTTCTGATAAAAAAGCATCTATTGTAGAACGGTTAAATAGAACAATAAAGAATAAAATGTGGGTTGCATTTAGCGAACAAGGTAATTATAAATGGTTAAATTTGTTACCGAAAATTATTTCAAAATATAATAATACTGTGCACAGAACAATTGGAATGAAACCGGTAGACGTAAACAAGACTAACGAGCATTTAGTTTTGCAGAGAATAATTAAGAATCAAAAAAAGAAAAATATTAAAATCAGATTTAAAGTGGGGGAAAAGGTTAGAATCAGTAGGACAAAGAAATTATTTGATAAGGGTTACTACCCGGGCTGGTCAAACGAAATTTATACAGTCTATGAGATAAAATCAACAGATCCGGTCACATACATTTTAAAAGACGAATCGGGTGATGTGATAAAAGGGGGGTTTTATACGGAAGAATTAAGTAAAACAAAATTCGGAGATATATATTTAATAGAGAAAGTGGTTCGAAAAAAAGGGAATAAATTACTTGTACGCTGGTTAGGATTTGACAGTGCTAGAGATACTTGGATAGACAAAAAAGATTTATTATGAAGTTGGTGAAACAAAGTGTTAAACTTCCAATTATTAATTTTGATGATATCATCTCCCCCACAGTTAAAAGAAAAAAGAAAAAACACAATGCCCTTCTTCCAAATAATATTAGGTGTATTATAGCAGGACCCAGTAATTCGGGAAAAACAAACTTAATAATGAATTTGATATTTTCCCCCAATGGTTTACATTTTAAAAATGTGTATGTATTTTCAAAGTCATTATGTCAAACGAAATATAAGTTTTTAAAATGTGTTTTGGATGGTCTCCCAGAAATTGGTTACTATATGTTTTCGGAAAATGAAGAAGTTCCCGATTTAACAGAAATAAAAACCGATTCTATTGCTATTTTTGACGATGTATCATGCGAGAAACAAGATAATATTCGCAACTATTTCACAACAGGAAGACATTATAAGCTTGATGTGTTTTATCTGAGTCAGACGTACGGCCACATTCCAAAACAGCTGATTCGTGATAATACAAATCTCATTGTACTATTCAAACAGGATGAACGCAATTTACGTCATGTTTATAATGATCATGTAAATACTGATATGACCTTCGAATTATTCAAAGAATTGTGTGCCAATGTTTGGAATAGTAACGACGGCTACTCTTTTGTTGTTATTAATAAGGAGAGTGAGCGAGACAAAGGACGTTATCGAGCAGGATTTGACCGATTCTTTAAATTACCAACATCATGATAATTGTATTGGAAGGAAATATAGGTTCGGGCAAAAGCACGATCGCATTTCAACTTTATGAGAAACTACGATCCTGCAATCCTAAGGTAAAGCACATAGAAGAACCTGTAACAAAATGGACAAATTTTTACGGTGAAAATGTTTTGAAAACATTTTATGGAGACCAGGAGCGCTATGCATTCACTTTCCAAGTGATGGCGTTGTTGCACATGTTGGAAAACGAGATGGAAGCTGAAAAATACTCAAAGGATGGATACATTGTTGTTATGGAGAGATCTACGTTCAGCGTTAGAGAAATATTTTCCCCGCTATTGTATAAAATGGGCAAGATTAATTGCATAGAATATAATGTGCTTCTTTTGTTGGGAAACCTTTTACCAAAACATTTGGAGGGTGAGGAAATCGTACAACTATATGTAAACACGGAGCCAGTCACTTGTTACTTGAGAACTATTGCGAGGAATCGTCCTGAAGAAATAGAACGCATTAATTTAAATTATATTATGGAGTTGCACCACATGCACGAAGAAAAATTAACTAATGTAAAAAAGATTGTAAACAATGATAATAATGTAGACACTGTTTTATCTGAATTAATAAAAGATGTTTAATATACATTGTGTGTGTGTGTTTTTATTCATTACAACAAACAATTATTATTTTAATAACATACAAGATACATTTATTCCAATCAGTATTGTTCATACTTTTTTTTATAATCTTCTAATCGTCTTTGCCAAATATCTAAAATAAAATAAAAATCAAAGTAATGTTGGTAATTATTTAACTCTTTTACATATTTTAATTTACAGTATGAACACATTTCCTGAAGATTGTTCCAATTTAATTGTTGTTCATACTTTTTTAAAAATTTTAATACTCCTGGACGTAATTCATTGCCACTATAGAAATTATAAGATGAACAATATTTTTTAAAATCTAATTTATGAGCAAATCTATCGAGAAACCATAATGGAACATCGTTATCCATAAATACAATATTTAAAACATTTAAGTTGTCTGGAATTTGTTCAATTATGGTTTCATCTGTAATATATTTATACAAACATAAAAATAGTCCTCTAAATTTATCTACACTTTCCGTGTCCGTTTTCAAAATTTTTATAGAATGGTCCAACACATAATCACCCATGCCCAACGTCACTGCAAAATTCACTGCACTTTCTGTACAACATTGTAGCAATTTATTAAAAATATTATCAAATATTAATTCAATTTTTAAGATATGTGAATTTTTATTATTTGTCTCATTATCAAAAGTTTTTATATTTAATTTTTGTCCAACACACAAAGTTTCACGACTACCTTTATATTTGTTTAATTCACATTTAAGTATAGTTTGTGTAGCTATTTCACAATCAACGAGTCTCTTCTTAACAATAAAACTGCTGCACTTTCTGTTGCACGATATAACACTAGTTATAAAAATATAATCAGCCGCTGAAAAAGTCTGACGCCTTTTAACACACAACATCTTTTAACTTGTAATATTCCAAGTCGATTCTAGCTTTTATAACAAACGAATTGAACGTTGTGAAACATAAATAATTGCTACGAGGAAATACAATGATAAATCTTGTAATCAATTTAAATTGGCTCATTATTCGATGTAAAATAATGATACTGAGAAATACAACTTAAAGTGGTTTACTATACAGGCGTGTCACTCGACTAATTGCGAACGTTATTAAAATAATTGTACCCTTGCTAAATAATTGTGAACGTTATTAAAATAATTGGAATGTTTGCCGCTTGTAGCCTTGACGGAGAAAACAACTTATTTAATTGCAGGCGTCATTAAAATAATTGTACCCTTGCTAAATAATTGCACCGGGTAGCCTTGCTAAATAATTGCGAACGTTAATTATAGCCTTGACGGAGAAAACAACTTCGTGAACCTAATTGCAGGTGTCATTAAAATAATTGCACCGGGAAGCCTTGCTAAATAATTGCGGACGTTAATTATAGCCTTGACGGAAAAAACCACTGATTGAATGAAGCAAGTAATAAATATGATTTTGCGAAATCTTGTAAACAACTTTAAGTGTCTTATTAGACAGTAAGGACACAACAAGGATAACTTGCAAGATTATTACGCAAATCGTACTTTCCAGAATCAACAAGCAAGGGCATTGTGAAACCTACATGCACGTGTATAATTGCGGGGAAATACTTTCATCCTTGAGATATAGTATATAAAGAGAGACTTACAAGAGAGACAGACATCAGTAGTTTGAAAACCTACTACTTCAACACACTAAGTAAGTATTTGTTGTTATTTTATAAACTATTAATACTTGTGTGTTTGTTTTGTATTACAACGTTAAGAGTTGTTTAAACTTATACTTGCGCTTGTTTGTACTTCAACATCAAGAGTTGTTTAAACTGAAAGTCATATATTCTATTTATTATAGAAATGGCTGGCATTTTTGTTCGAGAATTTGACGAGGAATACATTCTCCCGTCATCTCCTCCAACTTTGACTCCTCCTCCACCACCACCACCACCACAACAGGCTGCACAACTAGATCTTGCTGGACCTTCGGGCCAACCACCACTACCGGCACCACCTCAACAGCAGAAGTTCGGCCCGTTCAACGGAGAGAGCAGCACTGTTTTGACTGGTATGTTTAGTATTGGTGAAATTGTATCAATTCTTTTTAAGCTGGGATTAGTTTCTGTTAATAAGTGGGATAGATTTTATCGAATAGTAAAACAAGAATTTCAAAATTCGAATAATGCTTTGCTATATCAACCGCTCATTGTAGTTCAAAATATTTTGGATTCTTTATATGCTAAAGTTCAATCAAAAGACAAAGAATTATCACTAACTAAAATTAATACTATAATAAAACCTATTTTAGAAACTAATCAAAAATTTTCACTCGAAGCTGTAGAGAAATTAAATAATATTGCAAAACAGTGTAAAGGTAAAAAAAGGAAATTTGAAGAATCTAGCGAGAGCGAGGACGAGGATGAGGATAGTTTTATAAAAATATTTTCAAAAAAATTGTCTAAAAAATCCGATTCCGTTCTTATAAGTCAACAGTTTCAGTTACAATCGGGAAATGAAAGGAAAAAAATTACTACACCCGGAGAGACCGGAACGTATTTAATTAAAATTGAAATAACCGATGTAAAAGATTTGAAACAATGCACAACTGAAAAAAATTATTGGCAAAAGGTTAACAGAAAAGGTTATTTTTTATTAAATGATATTACAATTTATAACTCTATTAATAACATTTTAGCAAATGCGTGTGAGAAAGCCTTAAAAATTAAAAACGTTAAAATTGAATCTTCAGAAGTTAAATAAATATGGATTTAAGAAAAAAGGAATATAGATTGGGACTGCGGTGTGATGAAGGCGAGTTTATAGAAATTGAAAACGCTTTTAGAGGTGTTTTGAAAACATATTATCTAAAAAACAATAATGCAACTTTTAAGGATGTTTGTACATTTTTAGTTGGAAATAATGAAAAAATGAAACTGTTAATTGAAAATATATTATTAAAATATGATACACCATTAAAATTTAATATCATTGTAGAATGTACTTATACTAAACCAATGTTGACCGATATAAGTGTAGAGAATAGAGCTTTTAAAACTATCAATGTTCCGGTTTTTCAAGATTCGTCAATCGATGAACTTTTATCGGATATGTTTTTAAAAATTTGTTTGGAAGAATACGAATATCAGGGAAAGGGTAGTGGGTGGAGTCTGCTCTCTGTAGACGGACTTCTTTTGAGATTCAGCAAATACAATCCGCTTGGGGGAAGTTCATATATTCGCCTTCCAAAATTTATTGAAAATAAAAAAGCTGTTATTAATCCTAAGAATTTGCGGGATGAAAAATGTTTTCAATGGGCTATTCTTTCGCGCTATGTTGTAGGATTAAACTTAGAAAGAGTGGATAAAAGATATCAACAATTAACTGATAAATTTAACTTTAGTGGAATTACTTTTCCTGTATCTTTAAAACAAATAGGTGTGTTTGAAAAACAAAATATAGGTGTTAGTGTAAACGTATATGGAGTAAATGGTAAAAATACAATTTATCCTTTAAGAATATCTTATAAACAGAGAAGAACTCATTTTGACTTGTTATTAATTTCTTGTAATAATGTAAATCACTATTGTTATATTAAGAATTTTTCGCGATTAGTGCGTAGTCAGATTACCAAACATACAGAAAATATGTTATTTTGTAAACGCTGTTTTGTGCGTTTTCAGGGAGGAGATTCGCGTAAAAAATTAAAAATACATAAAAAAGATTGTCGTATTAATAAACCTGTAACAAGTATTATGCCAAAAGAAGATTCGGTTTTGAAGTTTTCAAATTTTCACCACAGTTTTAGAATTCCTATTGTGGCATATTGTGATTTTGAAAGTATACTGAAAAAAGTAGATAAAATTGATTCTCAATTTACAAAAGTAGATAGTGACCACGAACCAATGAGTTTTTGTGTTTATTTGGTTCACCAGAACCTCCCCGACTCTATTTCGTCTAATTTACCTTCCGACCCATATTTGTATCGGGGTAAGGATGCTGCTGCAAAATTTATGGACTATTTAATTTCTATAGCAAATCTAATTGGTGATTTATTTTCGGAAACTAATTTACCTCTTCTCCCTCTTAACGATGATGAAAAGCGTAGAGTAAAACTGGCTACGCAATGCGAATCTTGTAATACAGACTTTACATTGTTAAACCCGCCTGTAAGAGATCATTGTCATTTCACTGGTAAATTTAGAAATGTATTATGTAATGATTGTAATTTGAAAAGACAAAATCAACGCTATCTTCCCGTATTTATTCACGGCAGTTCTAATTATGATTCACATTTTATTGTTCGTCAATTGGGTTGTGATTGTGAAAAAATTGGTGTAATCCCAAATACTTCTGAAAAATATATATCTTTTTCCAAACAGACTGCGAGCGGAATAAAATTAAGGTTTCTAGACAGTTTCAGATTTCTAAGTGATAGTTTAGCCCGTCTTGCGAATAATCTTCCAAAAGATAGATTTTTTCATACATCTCAATTTTTTACGGACGATCTAGATCTTGTAATGAGAAAGGGTGTCTATCCCTATGAATTTACAGATTCCTGGGAGAGGTTGGATGAAACAGAGTTGCCAAAAAAGGAGTTTTTTTATAACAGCATCGCCGATGAGAACGTAAGCGAGGACGATTACAATCATGCAAGAAAAGTTTGGGA
>JAGFPH010017709.1:0-17278 GCA_018207615.1 Philaenus spumarius | reverse complement strand
AAGGTCCAGTTCAGCTTCCGTTTAGTTTAAAGTAAAGACGGCACAAGTTTCTGGTGAGCATAGCGTGGTTAACGTCCAATTAAAAAATTACTCTGCTACATGTTTCTGGTAGCAGTAGCGGGTCGATTCTTAAATAGGCCTAACCTAAATTTTTATTCTTTGGTCACACACCTTGACGCATGAAGTAAAGCTCTAGGTTTCTTTCCAGTATTAAATTTTCTTACCAGGTCAGCTTCATATTGGAGCAGCTTTTTGTTTGCATTGGTATTTTATTTGTTTAACAATTTTTCGTAAGTTATTTAGTGGCGCAGTTTACCTTTTTTTTATATATCTACCTTGTCCGTCATATACCTAAACACAAAATTTTCCTAACCAGCATATCTCAAAACCAACACTAATGTTTTTGATGAAATTTTAATTTTTTTTGTTTATTAACTTGTTTGCATTTAACTTTCGGAGCAGTCGACTTAAATAAGCAAGGAAAACAAAAAAAGAGGTTTTCCTTAAATAAATAAAATCAAAAAAAAATTTCCTTGCTCATTTGACTTGGCGTTTTAAGATCGCACATCCGTACAGCACATATATATTTAAATTTATATTGAACATAGATACAGGTTAACCATTTTTTTTTTAATATATATATTCATTTTTTTTTTTAACACAAACACATTCAATTTTTTTCTTTCTCTCTCTTTAATTGCGGAGCAGTTTCGGGTTAGTAAGGAAAACAAAAAAAATATTTAATAATCTTATAAAACAAAAAAAAAACAAAAAAATTATAAAAAACGTTTTCAAATAAAAACTTCCTTACTCACTTGATTTCTGCCTTTTAATTACACACCTTTTTTTTATTTTTTTTTAACAACACCTTGTTTTACAATTTTGTCATTGCAAACATTTCATCTTTTGTAATAATTAATTTCATATTCAACATGGGTGATTTAACGAAGGTAATTGATTATCTTAGAAAATCTGAACTCGCTTTTGAGGTGGTTACTCGCGGAGGCCGAGTCGAGACTGTCAGGGCTATGCGAACTGCTCTAAGGAGTCTGCTTCAGGCAGGTTCAGAGCAGCTCGTAGAAACCATAAGTAAAGAAAATTTACCAGAGCACTTGGAGTTGGCTCGTTACTCATTTGATGATTTGAACGATGAGTTGGATAATTTAGATTCTAATCAACCTTTAAAATTGGAAAAATTAGCTGCCAGGTTAAACCTGTTTGAGCAAAGATTAACCTTTTTACTAAACGTTTTGAACAATTTAAATCTCTCTACAACCGATTGTAATGTGGAATGCAACCAAATTATAACTGATTTCCAAAGTATCAAATTAAAATTTCAAGGCTTAAGAACTAATACATCTTCTGAAACAAATTTATCACGGCTACCCGCCGCCTCGACTTTGCCAATCGTGAGTGACGTTGCGCCCGATCATTTAAATTCTGTTTTTGTGTCAGAAAGAAATTTGTTTGCTGAGAATAATAGGTTGTCAAATTCATTAGGTGAAGCTCAGCAGCTTTCATCTACTGGGTTTTCCTATGGAAAGCTGAAACATCCAGCGGAAAAACTTTTATGTACTTTACCAATAACAGACGGGTTTGATCTGGAAAAACTTATTAAGTTTATTAAAATCTGTTTGAATTTATGCCGAACTTATCCTGATTTGAATCGGAATATAATCACTGTTCTTTTGCCCTACGCTCAGGAACCACTCAGTTCATGTTTGCTGCGACACAGCAACTTTCCTGATTTCCATAGAGAGGCGCTCAACTTATTTGTACCTGCGAAAAGACGCCGCACCCTGGAGCAGGACCTCTTCTATCGCCCCCAGGGGCATAATGAGACTCTGCACCAGTTTGTGAGTGAAATAAAGGAAGCTGCCCAGGTGCTTCTAATAAATAAAAATCCGGCAGAGATTATAGAAGTAATTATAGATGCCCTCTCACCGGAAGTCAGGAGTTGTCTGGTGTTCGCCAGCAAACCTTCTAATTTTAATGATTTGGACAAATTATGTGCCCAAGTAAATAACGTTTTGTTCACTGACAAAGAGAGGTCACCCGTCTCTAAAAGTTTTTCCAGACCAGAACCAGAAGTTAGACCCATAAGGTCACCAATAATATGTTATAGGTGTGGCCAAAAAGGTCACACAGCACCACAGTGTAGGAGCGCCATGCAACATCACAACTCTACACAACACAGACAAACACACCATCCACACAACCAATACAACAATAGATCTTCTTTTCAACAAAAAAAACGATTCAAGGGGCGAGAAATAGCCAGTTTCTCTCTACGTGCCCCAAAGGCCAAAACCGACTACAGCCATATTCCTTTTTACCAGTCTTTTTATAAAAAAAAACAACAACATTCAACACCTTACAGACCAAAACATAAACAAACCATAAACCCCACACCTTCGAAACTTACAACTCACAATTTAAAATGTAACAAAGAGTTTCCAGCTCTAGATAGGTTTCATAAGTCATCTGGTGCTAGACCAGAAATGTGTACCCCGTTTTATTTAAGGCCCACCTGCCTTTGTTGTAAATCAACTGGTCACTATAACTGGGAGTGTCCTTCTTTTGCCCAGCGCAGGAGCAGGATCGCTCGCTTCTCTCCCTTGGCAAACAATTCACTTACTAGGAAAACGTATAAGTGTTTAAAATCAAAAGGCTTAACCAACAAAATTTTACCTCTTGTGGAGGTTAACATCAAAAATTTTAAATCTAATGCCTTATTAGATTCAGGTTCAGTAAAAAGCATAATGTCAGCAGACCTTTTTGAAAAATTAAAATCTTTAAACTCAATAAAGTCCGTTAAAGAGGTAAAATCGGAGTGCCTCACTGCCAACGGAGAGAGGTTAGCTATCAATGTAGCCTGTCAAGTTCAGTTAAAGGTTGAACACTGTAGCTGGAATTTTGAAATTTTAGTGGGACCTCAGCTATCGTGTCCTTTAATTTTAAGGTCCGATTTTTTTCTTAAAAGTCGACTCGTGTTGAATCTTTTCGAAGGCACCTTCACTTTTAATTTTTGTAAGGCTATACATTTCAAATTAATTAATTTTCAAAAAAAGGCACCTCCTACTCTAAGCTTATCCTCTGCTACTCCGGTCTCTGAAAACCCGCTGGGTCATCTTAATGACGAAGGTCAAAAGGTGATCTCAGATTTAATACAAAAATTTCCTGATGTCCTCACTACTGAATTAGGCCTCACTGACCTAATCAAATATAAAGTAGAATTGAAAGACAACATACCTGTGAAGAGTCAACCCTATCAACTGGCACCTCCGAAAATGCAATTTTTGAGGGAGCACATCAGAGACCTTGTGGAGAAGGGAGTAGTAGAAAAAAGCATTTCAAATTACTCCTCTCCGGCTTTTCTTGTTCAACATCCTGAGAAGAAACCCAGGATGGTTATCGATTACCGTAAACTTAACCAGCATATCGTAATCGAAGCTGTACCCCTTCCGAATCTACACCAGTGTTTCAATTGGTTTGTGGGAGCCAAGTATTTCACTGTGTTTGACTTAAATTCTGCCTACCATCAAATTCCACTCACTGAGAGTTCCAAGCATCTCACAAGTTTTTGTACTCCCTGGTTGCTCTATCAGTTTACAAGAGTCCCATTTGGACTCTGTACTGGTGCTCAAGTTTTGACCAGACTTCTTGACCAAGTTTTCTCAGATATCAAGTTCAAATTCGTTTTCAATTACCTCGATGACCTAGTCATCTATTCGGAAACTTGGGATGAGCATGATAATCATCTGCACGAAGTCCTTTCTCGATTGCGACAGGCGAAACTTACGGTTAATCCCGATAAGGTTCGTTTTGCTGTAAAAGAGATAAGTTTCCTTGGTCACCTTGTTTCAGCCAGAGGCGTGGAAATTGACCCCGATAGAACCAAGGCCATCAGAACCTTTCCTAGACCCACCAATCCAAAGGCAGTGTCACGCTTTATTGGAATGGTTAATTTTTTTTCTAAATTTATTCCTAACTTCGCTGAACACGCCGCTCCTCTAAATCTGCTCAGGCGGAAAGGACAAAAGTTTCTTTGGAACAAAGAGCAAGACATTGCTTTTGAACATCTAAAAAACGCCATCATACAACCTCCTGTTCTTCGTATGGCAAACTTTGACAAACCTTTTGTCCTTCAAACGGACGCAAGTTCGTGCGCTTTAGGAGCAGTCCTACTCCAGGAAATTGACGGTTCTCGTCAACCTATAGCCTACGCTTCCCGCACTCTCACACCTGCGGAAAGAAAAGCCTCTTCTGCGTATGAGTCAGAATGTCTGGCCGTAGTCTTTGGAGTAGAGAAATTTAGGCAATATCTCGAGCATCGCGAGTTTCTACTAGAAACGGATAACCAAGCGCTTTCCTGGCTTCTAGCCCGTCCCAGACAGTTAGGCAAAATGGGACGATGGATCGCTAAATTAACCTCCCTTAAATTTCAAGTGGCACACATCAGGGGAACCCAAAACGTTATAGCAGATTCACTTTCTAGGATGTTTGAGATAGAAAAGTCACCCGAACAGATTTCTCCTTCAGAGAATACCATCATTTGCAATAGCCTTTTAACTAATTTCCCCCTTGCCTTTCAGGACATTGGTGCGCAACAGCGCGCTGATGAGATTTTAAATCCCATAATTTCAAATCTGGAAGCAGGTGCACCTTCCAGTCGATTTTGTCTTCATAAAGGGACCCTTTGCCTTAAGAACCACAAAGGTATCCCAATCAAAGTTTACGTTCCCCGATCTTTAATTGACCTGGTTATTAATTATTATCATGACTCCCCAGTAGGAGGTCATTTAGGTATTTTCAAAACCAAATTTAAGGTGAGTGAATTTTCTTCTGGCCTTCACTCTCACAAGATGTCACCCGTAAGGTTCGCAGTTGTGACACATGTGCTGTGAGCAAGCCCGCTCAAAATAGCAAACTTGGCTATTTGTCTTCAACAGTCCCAACCCGACCGATGGAAAAACTCCACATTGACTATGTTGGTAAACTACCACGAACTTCTACAGGCAATACCATGATACTGGTCGCTGTTGACCAGTTCTCTAAATTCACCTGGCTTTGCCCTGTCAGAGATGCCACAACCTTCAACACCATTAAGGCTTTAAGCCAGAATATTTTCCAACATTTCGGTTTCCCTAAGATTCTTATCTCTGACAACGCCACTTGTTTCACTTCACATGCGTTCCGCAATTTTTGCTTCTCTCGTGGAATCAAACATGCAACGTTATCACCCTATCATCCTCAACCAAACAACGCGGAACGTTTGAATAGAAATTTAAAAGCCGCACTTATTGCCTACCATTCAACTAGTCAAACTTATTGGGACAAGTCACTATCATGGCTTCAATTAGCCTTTAATTTCGCAACCCACGAGACACTTAAAACTTCACCTTTTAAAATACTATTTAATTTCACTCCCAACACCCCGCTCAGTCTCACCTGGAATATAGACGATCTTCTTCCCAGGGACAATTCAAATCCTCACACCATTTGGCGTAACGCCAAAAATAACATCATGAGAGCACATCAAAAATCTGAGCGCGTCTACAACAAAAACCGTAGACCTCATAATTTCAAGATTGGCGATCTAGTTTGGTGTAAGACGCACAATCTCAGTTCCGCTGTGGATAAAAGGGCCGCCAAACTGATGCCCAGGTGGTCAGGGCCTTTCCGCATCATAGATTTTCTGACTCCAGTAACAGTAGCCCTTTCTTTTCAAAATTCTCCGACCTTCATAAAGAAAGCACATGTTGAGCAACTGAAACCCCATTTCACACCCATAGAACCAAACCATCATTTTTATGAACGCTTCCCGGTATCTGCGAACTGCGCTAGATGCGTCTATCCCAGTTGAACCTCTTCAAGGTAACAAGTTGTGTTTGTTTTGCTGCATGAGTTGCACATTATCACTTGTATACAAGTGTTCCCGGACTCGACAATTGAACCCAGAGATTGGCCATCTCAAAGGGTGTTTATTTGTGTATATCATGACATTTAAAATTCCCGGCGCCGGATTAATCAAACCTTGTCTCTTTAAGTCATGACATGTCATGCATCCTAATAAATCTCACACGGTTTGAAGACTGATCACCTTCTAGACCTGAGATAGGACATAAATAAATATGCCTTTGGGCAAAATATTTTCTAAAGGACATAGCGAGTCCCTCTTAATTTTTAAGTACATGTGTTTTTTTTTTGTCTTATGTTATCCACGTGTGTTATATGTGTGTATTTAGGTGGAGGTATATTGACCAGTTGATATCTACATTTAGTGTTAAGGACCCCTTTTGTCTTGGGTATCTTGTTTTGTTTGCAGCAAACATTTTTCTTTCAAAAAAATTTCTAATCACCATTTTGAATTTTTTTTTATTATTGTTCTACCCCGACTCCGTCTTTCGCGGGGGGAGATTTGTTACGTTCGTTAATATACGCGCCTTATTTTACTGATTTAGGCAACCTATCCTACCCCTAGTTGACCTACCGCCCGATTGACTACGCCACTAATCAGTGACATCTCTGCTTTCTTCTTTGCAAAGAAGATTCGAGAAGGGCTGCGGCCATTTTTGCTTCGTGCTTTCGTTTGAAGTTACACGCAACGTTCGCTGCTAGATAATGTGAAAGTTGTTCTGGAGGAAAGTGCTCTTGTATAGCGTAATGTTTTGTATTCAGAGTAAAAATATTTAGATGCAGCGTTTTCTACAGTATACAGTAATGTCGTTTACTTCTCTGAAAACATGTGTAGTGTTTCCTAACGTTTTCCAAGTTACACTCAGTGTTAACCCAGTTTAACTGGGTTCTACTCCTGCCTAAAGTTTTCTACATCAACTTAAAACTTCCAAACATCTGGCTATTTATTTTCAACATCTATCCAAAGCATTTGACAGCCAACCTATAGAAAATATAACAAAAAAAAGAGAACATGTTTATGGATATTTAATTTTAATCCTTTTTGTTGTAAAATACAAACCTTTTGCTTAATATCTGCAAACCTACATAAACTTTTTAAGGGATATTTCTACAGAGTGTTCTTGTTAATGTAATGTAAATTTATTAATTTATTGTTTAGGTTAAGTTATGTAAACATAAAGGGTGGTGCGCAGCTAGCTACTTTTCGGCAATTACAATCCCACAGGGATTATCCAAAATTTATTCAGTTTATAAGGTGACGTCACAAACTAATTTATTCTCAGTTTAGTCCATTTTTTTTATTTTTTTTATTTTTCCAAAAGTTTTCTTTATAATAAACATTTTGGTTGATCAACCGTATACCTATTCAGGTATACTAAACTAGGCATAATAACTCTTGCGTTGGTTAAGCGTATATGTTACATTATAAGCCATTTGGTAAATTTTTACTGTTTATAAATAATTATTTTGTCAAAAATCAAATGTTGTAATATTTGTCAAATATATCTCATAAAAATTATTCACAAAAAGGGGAGGGTTTTATTTTTCTTTTCAGGGTGGGTTAATTAATTTTTGTTTAATCTAATCTAAGGGCGCATAATTTAATTTTGTTTTTGATAAATAAGGGCGTATAAATTTTGTTTATGACAAACTATTTAGTTGGTTGAATAAACTATGTAACTGATTTCTGTGTATATAATTTGTTTTACATAAGTTACCTTTTGTAAATGGATGAATAACGCTTATTCCAGCAGTTTTTTTTTTAGCAGATCAAGGTAAGGTTATCTCTGTTAATTTTTTTTTGGGTTAATTCATAATACTGTGTCGTCTATTCAAGGTCCAGTTCAGCTTCCGTTTAGTTTAAAGTAAAGACGGCACAGTACATATTTCATAAATAATAAAGGAAATAAGACGTTATTGCAACTGATTTTATTGTATGTACTGTACATACACACACAAACAAACACTAACAAATTACATGTAAACATTTTAACTTCCCTCGCCTCCTTTTCTCCCCTCCTGTTTTTCAAGCACTTTTGCTCTCACGAAATTCAGTAAAGGTTCCGAGAAATAAACAGATGAAGAAAGAGAAACAAAGGATGCCGCTTGGTTAATTGATTCCAAGAAAAAATAATACAGTTGCAGTGGGAAGCAAGATTTGATCCCCCCTCTTGCTTCCGCGGCAAGAATCAATTGACAAGGCGGCTTCCTTTGTTACGCTCCTCCTCCCCCGTTTTCCCTGCCACAACATTATCACATACAGTAGCACAAATAACATTGCGTCATCCCGAAATGTCCGTCAAATAATCGATGTTTGAGACTTCGGCCAGTTAATATATTTGATTTTGTTGTTTCTTGAAATAGGCCGGTTAAGAGGGGTTCTACTGTAATTAGCTCTTTTTGAACCAATGGTTTTGATCTGTTTCTATAAAAATTTACAAATCTTACAAAAGAAGAACTTTAAAAATGTTATTTCTCTCTTTACGAGTACCAGAAGACCTTCCACTATGCTAAATTTAAATTACCCTCCCTCACAGGAAGAGCTCTATAATATTAATGATGGTAATTAGCTCTTTTTGAATCCCTGGTCAGTATCAATAACTTTTCTAAATTTTACCAACACGTCATGTTTTTCAAGGTGTAGCTTGTTTACTGATCCATGTGAATTTATCCTTGTGATATAAATTTTTATAAGTCTCAAACATGGCAGCCATAAGTTTAATATGCACTCAGGGTGTCAATATATGAACACCCCTTTACTTAGTTATACAAACACTCGCTGAAAAGTCTCTTCACACTAAGTATAAAAGTTCTTTGGTAGTACTATTTTTCCATTATCAACTATAAGCTTCATATGATATAAATATATACATTATATTAGTGGAGACATAGACAAAAATAAAAACTCTTGTACAATTAACTGACCAATTTAGTTTGTTCCTTCATTCTATAGTATATTTACAATCAAGTTTTTCTTGCCTTATGACTCTAGCAAAACAATGTATTATCTTGCTGAAGTCCAACTGTCGAGCAATTTCACTTTCCAATACCAACACCTCTAGGATTGATAGTCGTATTTGATTATTGTTCATTTTTGACTCGTGCCAGCAAGCTGAACGGCCTCTCAGCCTCTATAACTGCTGTGGGTAAAGTGCAACAAATTTGTAATGTTATAATATATTAGGAAAGTGGCTGTTGATCTTCTGATGAATAAGAACATTCAGTAGTTCTAGGTTATCCCTGAAGTTTCCTGGCTGAATAAAATTGATGTGCTCCATTTCGAGCTCTTCCTTAAGCTTAAACGAGCTCTTCCTTAAGAATATCTGATTGGTAGAGTTGGAACCTCTTTTAGAGTTCATCTTTCTGTAACTTTGGATAGGCCATACATCTAAACATTTTATTGAGTTTATTAATGGTTTTTTATCTACTAGTCAAACTTCCAATGACCATTAGAACATGAACAACTTGAACTTTGAAGTGTTCTTCTGATTCTTATTTATTGTTTTTCTTGAGATCAAGCAGCTTTGTGATCTTCCTTTTCTTGCATCCAGGAAACTCTCGAAGAATATCGATGTTGGTAGCAGCAACAACCTTGCACTCTCCTGCAATCATGCTCCATTTGAATCGTAAGGCTTTCAAATGTCCAATCAGATATTTCAATATATTCTTAATGCAACTATGTCAACTAATCCAACTTAATTTAGGTATGTTTCACCTTGAGTATCTATTGCAATTTCGGTCGTTCAACCATTCTCAGAGTAATAGAAACTTCATGGAAATGTAAACATAGCATAAAATACAAATTTCACTCCGTTCGGAGATCGTGAAATGATTAAATAAAAACACAGAAGTAGACACATTTTGAAAACATGAACATCTGAACAGTGTTATTGTGTTATGACTGCACGGAGGTAAATTTGTGTTTTGTGCTATGTTTATATTTTCATGAAGTTTCTAATACCATAAAGATGGTCAAACAACCAAAATTGCAATAGGTATTTAAGGCAAGACATTCCTAAATTAAGTTGGATTAGAGGCATTAAGAATATATAAAATCACTAATCCGTGAGCTAGAATGGCATTAAGATATTTCAAATTCTGTACTTCAACTATACATTCTCTTGCCTATACTTTTATTTTACAGAGAACTTTAATCCAAATGGACGACCTCAAATGCAAGTACACTTTCAAGATACCTAAACCGACCACACCTGCAACTTTGGTCTTGAAATACTAACTTTATCCACAAGGTGGACAAGCTGTATAATTGTTTCAATTAATTGAATTATCTCGAGGCAAAAAATCTAAATATATATCTAGCTGTTTTGTTTTTGTATATTCTTGAATTATGAACACGGAGCTTGTGTTTTATTTATTACATTTATAAATGTATGTAAATGAGGTCACAGCATTGTTATACATTGTCTGTATCCAACGTACAACCCCTACAACATTTCATTAAAATGAATTTAAAATTAGTGAAAACAAATCTAAAATCTTTAGTTTGCCACTCCCCGTTGAAATTTTCATGCTCGCCCCATTTGCACTGCAAGTTATTATAGCCTACATTTCAATTTTATATTTTTTATAAATTATTTAACTAAAGGAACAAAAAACTATTTACAGGAATTTGAAACACTAATCAAAAAGTCTTTTTTCTTTTTTCTCGCAGGCCTCTTCAAAATAAGTAGGCCTAGCCACAGAGAAGGAATATACAGAGGAAACATTTAAACGGCGGGATCATACGCTCTAGTTGTAGTTCCGATCTAGTCCGGTGGCCGCGCTAGGATGTCCTAATGCACGTTGCAAGAGAGAGAGAGACGAGCGGGGAAGGATGTGATGGTAGCGGGGGAAATGTCCCACTTCCCCGCCTCGTTTAGACTGCAAGTTGGGAATTCAACGTTTACTCTTCTGTTATAAGTGTAAATGTAACAAAAAAGCCTATTTTCATTACGGGAAATAATTTCCGTAGAAATTAAGTACAGAATAGTCTATTTACTAAGATAAATTATTGTTTTATTTGTATTATAATTTAATTCAAACTTATGTTTTTAAATGAGACATACTTTTTGAATAAGTTATAATCTAATAAAAGATTCTTGAACCAACTTTAACTGAACCGATACAAGTTTTAAACATTTTAAACTTATTAGAGTATGTTTTGTACAAATGTTTATCGAATAATTTAATTCCTGATTTTTATTCACTGACTTACTGAAGTAAATACTTGAGAGTTTTTTTATTACAAACATTTTGTGTTCTAAGGTAGCTTAGAAATTTTTGAATATTATTAAAATCTTATGAAATGGGTTATACAAATGGGTTAGATATTAATATAAATTATTGAACAGCTGATTAAAATGTCATGCATAACCCTAGGTTTAGGCAATAGTACCAGGAGACCGAGCTAAAGCTCGATTATAAGCAGGGCTATGATTTCAATAATAAATATTGGATTATTGAGTTTTGAGGTTAGGCCTATAACATTAAACAACTAAATAAAGGGTATATACAACATTAGGATTACCTGTAATAAAAATACAGTTTAAAGGATTAACCATAATCTCAACGCTATGCCTCAGAAATAAGTCAGGCCTAAATTAAAGTTTAATATTTCAATATCGATTTAGGCCTAGGGCCTAGTTCGCTCACGTCAATAACTATTATTGCAAATTTCCGTGAACATCGTTTAGGTTAGGCCTATAACATTAAACAACTAAATAAAGGGTATGTTTATTTAGCAGAAGTATTCGTTGCCATAATTATTAACTATAAATAGATACAACATTAGGCTTACCTCTAATAAAATATACAGTTTAAAAGAAAGCAGATGATTATTGTAATGGCATTGAAAACATTTGCATCAGCTGTGCTTTGTATTGTTTAAAATGGACAAATTTCACTTTTTAATTTAATAAAAAGACGTAGAAAACGAATTTTCCCAGACTGGTGACCATTTCCAATCGATTTCTCGTGGCCAAAAGCTCCATATAAAATCAAAAAATGAAAAATCCTTAGACGGAGATTCCAGATTCATTTAGCAGACAAACAATTATCTCTCGCTTTAGAAGATAAACAAAATCTAGTTTGTAAAAAAATGTATAATAACAATTAAGTAGGTAAATAATGTTATGTTGTCATTCTGAAAAACCCTTTAACCAACATGGTTAGATAACCCATTAATAAAGATTATTTATAAAATAAAACTTTAACAATTGAAAGTGATGAAATGTTTAAATGATAATACAAAAGAAGAAACATAATAATATTGCCAAAGCACAGAGATTAATGGTAAATGGATCCATTATTCTCTGTGCTTAAAAAAAAGTAGGCCTTCATATTATATGACACTCCATCACAAAATAATCACGATTATAAAGTCAGTAACCTATAGTTACATATATTTAAAAAAAAGTTCATATTATAGGACACTCCATGATAAAATAATCTCAAAGTAAAGTGTCAATAATAAAGTAATAAAAGTATAGTCTATATTAAACGCAGTACTGTAATTACATATCAAATTTAACCTAGTTGACAATTTATATGGAAGACAACTACAAAATAAATATATAACTTACAAACTGTAGACAAAGTCAGTAAATACATATCATGTTCAAATTTAATCTTCACTTCATATAAATCGCAAAGTAAAATATCAATAAAATTGTAGTTTAAAGTTGTTTTGTTTATCAAAAGTAATTCAAATAAATCTCAAATTTAATCCTAATTTACTATTTATATTTAAGACGGCTTAAAAATAAAATGTAGCCTACATAGCCCAGTCGGTGTAGGTCACAACTACCAGTAATTTGCAATACGGCAGATTTTTTTTATAAGTACCTTAAAGTATGTAGATTAATATAAAAAAAAGTTTACCAGTCTTTCGATTTCCCAAAGTCAAAAAAAAAATCGAAAAACATTTTTTCCTCGAAATTCCTTAATATTTCGAGCTAGGATGAAAATAAATAAAAATAAAAATACCACCGTGTAGCGGAAGTATTTTTTTAATAAAAAAGATCTTTTGTATTTTTTCGTCCGAGAAATGGTTTGTCTGGAAAAAAATCGATTAAGCAAGTATTATTTCGCAGCAGCACTACTCGGCCGCACGGCTGAAGACCTATTTCTTTAAGCGCGGCCCAGTACATTATAAACTATTGCACAGTTATAATGTATTAAATAAATAGTTGTAATAGGGCGTTTTCAAGAGGAAAGTGTCAGCTTTACGATGTCATGTTTTTTTTTATAACACATAATAATCATCTAACAAATTGCCCAAATATATATATTCCAATAAAAAAAATGCGTCTCAAAGAAAAAGAAAACTGGTTATTTGGGGGTTTTTAGAAGGAACTGATTCATATAAAATATGAAAATTCAACATGGCGGATTCAAAATGGCTGCCGTTTTCTCTAAGAATTTAACTTTTTTATATTCAAAATAATACAATTTCGAAGACCAGCGTATTAGCATATAATCAGTCTCGATTAAATTGTCTTAAAAATCAATTTTCTCTAAAGATAATCATCCACTTTGTATGAAATTTAAAATATACACAAACAATATATGTATAAATATAATATACAAAAATTATACATCTACGATAATTTTAAACTAAATAGGCCATCAAATTTATGAACGCATAATTATTAATGAATGTGTCTTTATACGATCATTTCCGTCCATACGTATAGCAAATCTAAGTTGGCCATTTTGTAATATATCGAATTAGCAAGTGAAAAGCTTATTTTTAACTTATATACCAAGACTCAAGTTGGTATCTTAAAAATTTGATGAGCTAGAGCCATCAGATTTATCAACGAACCTCACGATTTTTTGCTTACCGAACGCTGTAGCCCTTTCGCTATTCCAGTTTCGTCATTTTTTAGAATATCAACATCAAATTTGTTTTTCAAGTTGAATACACTACGGTAGTATTATTCTCAGTAAGTATGAACTATTTTTTCAGTTCTTTTTAAAAACAAGGCTCTTGAATATAGTCTACTGTTTTACCTATCTCGTTTTAACTACAACACCTTTGGATTCGTTGGAATCCATTTTCGACATTTTTGAACATATCGATTTAAAAATTGGTACATAAGTTACAAACACAATTGGTTTTTGCTATACCTATTTTAAAAACTATATTTAAAAGATTGACTAATCTGCAGCCGATCAACTCAAGCGTGTTGATGCAAAATTTAAAAAGGTCCAAAATTATACTTTTTTAGGTTACTTGTGCTCTTGAAAGTAAATAATAAAAAAAATTATACTCATTTATCTTGTTTGAATTTAAATTTTTAACTTGTAAAAAACTTTTAGGTTTATATTTTGAAAATTTTCTAAACTGGATGTGTTTAAAATGAGTTGGTGGGTCTGGTACTCCTAAAATCGAGAAACCCATTGATAAGTCAAATGGCTCTAGATCAGGTCATTTTCAAGATAACAAGCTCAGACTCAGCATAAATTTTTAAAATATATATTTTAACTTCTATGTCAAGTTTGAATTCGATATATTAAAATTCAGCCAATTTAGAATGAGCCAACTCTACATATATGAATGAGATTTCCCTTTTCTGTGATTTCTGCCGTAGGGCCAATTATTTGTTTTTAGCTGTATTTCTAATTTTAGTGAGTAGGCACTTAAAAAAGAACTGTTTTATTGAATACAAAATTAAGGGGGGGGGGGGTGGTAGAACACAAACACATTTTTTTTTAAACTTTTTTCTTCTCATCGAGACGAACAAATTTTGAAAAATCCGTCAAAATTGGTTAACCTGCACCGAGTTCCCACACAAATGTCTACTTGTACTATTATTAAATTTTGATTTTTTTTATAATTTTCTTTTTAATAATACTTTGCGAATTTTCTCCAAACAAACCATTACTCGGGCGAAATAATTACAGAAGACCTTTTTATTGAAAAACACTTCAGGGTGGTATTTTTTATTTTTATTTATCTTAATCCCAGCCCGAAATATTAAGAATTTTTGAAGAAAAAAAATTGTCTCGATTTTTTTGACTTGGGAAATCGATAGACTGGTAAACTTTTGTATGTTAATCTACATACTTTATTGTACTTATAAAAAGAATCAGCCGTATTGTAAATTACTGCATCGTTTGGTCTAAAATTACCCCTACCGACTAGCCTAATATTTGTTGCAGTGTAGGCCTATAAAGTCAATAATAGCAGTTTAATTTAACTGATGGAAAAATTTAATTCTGAACGTATTGTAGGGTATAGTCTATAAGAAACATAATCACAAAAACAAAGAACATTAATATCTAGTCAAATAAAGTGACTAATGTTTCTAATACGGTATGCATAATCAAGATTGTTAAGATAGATTTTCTTAAATAAATAGGTGTTAATACATTCAAATGGAGGTAAATAGTTATGTTATGTGTACTAATTGGTTTGTTCAACCCGGCATCCTATACCAACACAGTAATTACTACAATATTGTATGGACATTTGTCGTCATTACCTTTTAACTTAGCTATTATCCTTCATTCGATTGTTTTGTCAGTTACACCATCCGATGGGGAATCAAAAGGGCTACAAAAAAGGTGTCTTGACATTTTTCGTTAAAATGTACGGTTTTGGAGTAATTTAGGTTTGTAATTTTCAAACAGCCACCATTTTGAAACTCATGATTGGATTTAATCGTTTATTTTCTTGAGGTATATCATTGTCAGGTTAAACTTCATACCAAGTTTGAACTCAATCAGTCAAACCGTTCTCTAGATATGAATTATTTTGTACAGAAAACAAAATGGCGGATATCTGGAAAACGAAGCGTTTTCGGACCTATGTTTATATTAACTTTTTTCTTACTTTTTGTATGAGGAATCATATCCCAAAGTCCTGAAGGGTTTTCAGTAAACACTCTGTATATGGAAAACTTATATTTAATATAGCATTAACATTGGATTTATTGTAAGAGCACATAGGCCTATTCACTCATTGTTTTACAAGGTTTTATGAGTTTTTTACGAAGCTTATCTGTGTATTTGTAATATTCTAGCCTATTGTTTAAAGTAGAAAACCTTTTATAAGTTACATTTTAAAGAAGGGTTAGTTTTTTGCATTACTGTACTTAGTAAATGTAGGGTATTTGTAAATCTAGTTACTTCAGTTGATATGTAAATTTATTTAAGATATGCTGTTTGTTCAAATCAGTGGTCTTTTGAATTGAACGTAATGGAAAAGTACCTATTAACATTGCACACCCTTGGATATGTAAATCAATGTAAATATTATGAGTTTAGTCGTTAATTATTCATTTGTTGTTCTTTAATGCTAGCCTATGTTAGTTTTCTAAATAGTTAATATTTAAGTTACGTATATATATGGAAAACTTATATTTAATATATTTTTTATATAGCATTAACATTGGATTTATTGTAAGAGCACATATTCACTCATTGTTTTACAAGATTTTATTAGTTTTACCAAGTTTATCTGTGTATTTGTAATATTCTAGCCTATTGTTCAAAGTAGAAAACCTTTTATAAAAATTTTAAAGAAGGGTTAGTTTTTTACATTACTGTACTTAGTAAATGTAGGATAATTAGGATTGTATAATGTGGTAATTTGTTATCGTCTTTATATTATGAAATGACCAAATTATTATGTTTAAGTAGAGTAGGCTACAGTATTTTTTATAGTCTATGAATTACAGTAATTGTAAACCATTTTATCATTCCTACCAAGAGATTAAACACGTTCAACTGCATCATATTTTCTTTTATAATCCTGTGTACTAAAATTAATATCATTTCCCGCAACTATTATAAGGATTTAAGAGTTTTAATTAAAGTATAATTAAAACATTTATTGATTTACTTTGATAATCCATTTAACTTATTTTGTACTATTGTTCAAGTGTTTTACATTTATTGCTACATGACAATCAAATACAGAACATGTTTGTGACAAGTTTCCTTTACAATTACTTATTGTAGCAGCGAGGACAGCCAGGGAGTCGGGCGCAAGGTTATTAGAGTACATTAACAACCTTGAGTCAGGCGAGTGTCGCGCGGTGCTGGAGGGGACGAAGGGCTAGCAGCAGGAGGCGAGGGGGGGTAGGGGAGGGGCCAGGACGATGCTGCCCTCTCATGGCGACTCTGGGAACTACTAATGTAGATACCAGTGTCGAGTGCTAGACACCCAATTCGCGTACGCTTAGATGTTTCCTCTGTATTTTTCTTCTCTGTGGCCTAGCCTATGTTTTTTAATTTGAAATACCTTCTCCTTTCTAACATTGTTTAATTTGTAAATTTTTCTTCCATATTCCATTTTTTGTTTTTTGTTTGTTTTTAAACCCTTCTTTATAACTTCAAAATATTCATTTAC
>JAGFPH010017708.1:0-17278 GCA_018207615.1 Philaenus spumarius | reverse complement strand
TAGCCTAGAATTGTAGATCTACTTAAGTTAAAAACGAACTCCTCAAACAACAAAAATGTGTTTGAAATTAAAACATAAATATAATACTTATACTGAACATAGTATAAACTATAAAGTTAAATTCTTACAAAACAATTAACATTATCTATAATTTTCGTTTCCGTTGGTGTTTAGGTATTTAGACTGTTTTTAATACTTAAAAAAATATGAATGTATACAAAGAGTTCAACAAATGTGGAATTATTGGTTAAAAAAGGCCGGCCGCACACTTATCCAGCAAAACTGTTTTAAGCAAAAACGTTTTTGTTACATTTATTTGATAGAATATGTAGTGTGTTTAGTTTATTTTTTTTATACTGTTGATTTTGTAAAGAAGCGATGAATAAAACTTACTTACTTACTAACTTGCTCGAACATTTATTTCCTATGTGTAAGATAGGAATACCGCACACTCATCTAGCATGAATACAAAACGCTGTACATCACGTTTGAGCACGATGGATCAAAACGAAAAAAAACACTGTACAGCACGTTTAAACAAATGTAAGCGTAATCGAGCAAAAAGCAAAAACGATTTGAATCGTAATCCAGCACGTTTAAGCAGAACTGGCAGTGCTCGTCTCTCAAACAACGACCATTGCTGGAAGGCGCAACATTTGGTGTTGCACATGCTCGAATCATTTGTATCATCAATATTAAATCTAAATTTATCAAACAGTTATTTATAAACACTAGTAAGCCCCCGTGAAAATCACAGGCAAATTAATTAGATACACATCAGAAATACATAATTTAAAAAACATAGGATACTATTTAAAAACAACATTAAGGCCTATTATCTATTCCTATCTAACTATGCTGACGGGGATTTTTAACTCGGTAAATGCATACAATAATAAGGATTATAAAACTGTAGGCCTATTTGTTATTTAAACATTTTTATTTACATACGTTATTGTATATTTTAAGAAAGATACAAATACTATTTTTAAATTGCTTTTTATTTCATATTGGTAGATTAAATGATTTAGATGTTATTCATATTACAAGACTTATATTTATTAAAGTTGTAAACATAACCCCAAAGCTATAACTTCAGTTCTGAATTGTTTTCAGTAAAAACAAAAACAAAAATTGCTTCAAGCTAAAACGCTTTTGCTTAAAGCAGTTTTGCTGGATATGTAAACACTCGGCGTAAACAAAATTTTTTCTACGGTAAGCAGAATGTTTTTGCTTAAAGCAGCTTTGCTGGATAAGTGTGCGGCCATCCAAAGTTTGGTTTTAGATTGTTGACTTTTAAAATAACACATTTTATAGGAACTATTTATCATAATACACGAAACAATTTAATATCGTTTAATAGAATGTAAAAGCTGTCGGTAAGAATGAACCAATGAGGGAAGTGTATAGTTATTTTATTTTCATTGCAAACTTTAAAACGTAATTTCAACCAGTCGCAGTTGGTTTAGTATTTAAATATTTTATGAGCTCTTTAGATTCACCACTGTGACATATGAAAATGAAATATGCTGATAGCTAGCCAACACTCTGGTTGCTTTCAAATACTAATATGTCACATTCAAGCTTACCATTTTATTTCGACATTTAATTTAGAGAAAATGTCTGAACTGAGCCGTAATGGTAATATTTATACATTTTTAAATTAAATATTTGTAAACCTATACAAAAAAAATCAAAAATTAAAATCTGATAAGAGCTATTATTAACAAAACCAATTATTTTACAAATTATAAGCTGCTCGAAGTATTTAGACCAAGAGCATGATAAAGCGAAATAAATACAAGAATTGCTGCCCATTGAATTCCTCAGGATCAAATTCTCAATTTCAATTAATTATTATTGAGAATAATGATAATAATTTAAATATCCTCTAATAAGTTTAATGAGCCAATTTTATTAAAATTAGCTCCTCGAGTAACAAAAAATAATTATCTAAGAACCAATTGTTAGGAATAAAAACAATATAAATCCGTTCACTTATCCAATAGCTTAATATTAAAAACGCAGCACACGAAGCTCGGCAGTACTTTATAACATAAACAAGAAACGTTTACGTTACTATTATAACATTTTTTAATAAATTGATTTTTGACGCGTTTCGGAAGTAATTCCATCTTCATAAAATATGAAAACTTGGATACAAACACAATGAATTTTAAATATACTTACTAATAGCATACATTTAATAACAATTTGTTTAAACGAAATGTTTTTCTGTGTCAAAATAAATTACACACATTTTATTGAATTTATTATTGCAATAAAATATTATTTATTTACTTTCATTGTTGCGTTGCCAATCCTGGAAATCGCCATCAAGATGGGTGGTATGCACTCTCTGGTGAAAAATGCCATTACTTTCTAACAAATTACTTTAAAAAATGAACAACAATTCGATATGGAATGAAATTGGCTAAAAAAAGTTATTCTTGAAATTTTTCGAGAAAGCGCTATTTTTTTCGTTATTCCCGTTTAAAAAATTTAAACAGCTGCCATTTTGAAAATATTTAAGTCAAGTCAACATATTCCTTATGTAGACAATACTAATACAAAGGGATGATACAAATTTGGTATTATTTCGTTATGCAATTTGTATGTAATATTATGCATTTTTCAATAGAAAACGTATTTGAGTCACGGTAAGACAACTGAAATGATTTTAGACAAATGAACAGCGATTTTTTACTTTGGACCTACGAACAAACCCAGAAAATATCTCATAACATTTACGAAATACCCTATATTGATAACATGGCAGAAGTAAACCAAACGTTGGTTTGTTACGTTCGAAGCTGAAATAAAGATAATCAAGTACACCCAATTTCGTATCATTTTTACCGCATAATTTAATGGGAAACTTGTATATTTATGACAATATGACCTGTTAGGTGCTCACAGAAAATTAAGTTGTATGGAAAATTGACAAATTTGTTAATTTAAGATAATTTTGAAAATGGAAGTTTAATAACATGCTCTATATACAGATGGCGTTAATTTTAATTAAATATCAGTGCAATCTATCACGACTCAAAACAACTACAATTCATCTTTCATTTATGTCTATATAACTCATTATTTAAATGTTTTTTAATTTAGATTTATTTTAAGGGTAGTAGCCACATAAAGAAATCTATAAATATTATATGTATAATATATTTATTTAAATAGAATTCTATAAATAACATTAACCAAACGTTGTGTTTATATTGTCTCCTCTTATTTTTATTAAAATGCGCGCATACATTTCCCGTAATTCGGTATATTTAATTTGTGTAATATTTTATGACATAAATTCAAGATTTTTCCAATAGATTATGTACATAATCTTTTAAAATTCTTTTATTTCATAATTGCATATAATAGATCATAATTAAATCGTAGATTGTAACAGTTACTGTTTTGTTATTTGGATTGTTTATTTTTAGGCGATGAAAAGAAGTAAAAATAAATAAACTTGTTAATAATCTTATTATAATTCTTAAATTGGACATTCTATTGGTTATTGATGTCTCAAACTCAATATAATAACCAATTTAATTTCAACGCAGTGTTTTATTGTTAAGAATTGTCTAAGAAAATAATCTTTTACTTTTCACTTAAAATTTCCTAAAAATTATATATTATTTACTGTAATAAGGAAAGTAATTAATGAATATTATTTATTAATATTAAGGAAATACAAGGATAAATGCGGTACTGTATAACAATGCAAATGAAAAAAATCCTGATGTAAATTGCTAGTAATAGAAGTCTTTATTATAAACTACTATTTATTTACGATTTATACTATTTACCGAAGTTGTAATTTTTACAGCCTCCTTCATAATGTGGCAAAATTTACCAATACATTTGTAAAGAATATTTCACAATTACAACCATATTATAGGTACAAAAATCGTTAAAATTTTTAAATAAGATTTTGGTGCATTTTAACGCAAATATTTGGCCGTTTAACGTTAACAGTTTAATCACAAGTATTTCTGTCAAAAACTGCTTGTAAGAGTAGAAATTAATATTATTGAATTATTGGTAGAACTAAAGTTGACCTTGTAAAATGTCGATGAATAGTATAGTAAATTTATGTTGATTAGTTAAAGTATGCCTTAATCAAAATTATTTTTAATTTCAAAACAAGGTGTTTGCTCAAGTCGGTGGTTTGACAATGGGGTTATAATGGTTACCTTTATCACCATTGCTAACTATGATTTTGTCTTGACAGTATTAACCCTTTTAAATCTACCACATATTTTTATAGATTTGTCGATGATAACTTATGTTTATTTGAATGATCTGATTATTGTAAATTTATTTAAAATCTATTAATGTGGCAATACAATCTACTATGGCAATACGTTTACAAAATCAAATACATTTTAAAGACCTAATTTTAACAATGGTTTCAGTATTTTTAGAAAACCTTCATTTTCTGACAATGATACAATATACATTCTACATCCTTTTAGCCATAAATTGGCCGCCTTCTATAGTATTTTGCGTCATCTTACTTATATTAATATGTCTAATAACAACCTTTGTAAATAATTCACCTTTATAATATGGATATAATGTTAACATTATTGAAACAATTTTTAAAAAATAATGCTAAATTCATTAATTATATTTTTAACACCATTAATTATATTTTGCACTAAGGAGGCTTACAATAAACGGTTAGCTATACGGGTTTAAATATATTAGAAAACAAAAATCACTGTAACCAATTTTGCTCTAAGAACTATTTATTGAAAATGTAATTAAATTGTAAGAATAAAATAAACAACTTTCAAAAGCGTGGTGTTTTTAAACTGACTTGTAACATTTGTAATGCTGCGTATGCATTAAATGTATTAAATCATCAGGTCATAGTTTTAAATGTATGTTTAAAAGAACACGAAAGAAATTGACGGTTGGCTCATAATTACTCATGTTTCCCAAACATTAAAACACTCATTTAGTGTCGAAAATGTTGATATAATGTTCATTTTAAGATTTTACATTTTATAAAAAAAAGTAGGAAATTAATTAGAAATGTTGGAGATTCAGAGATTATTTTGTAAATACTAAAATCTTGTGTTAAAAGAACAGTTAGAATTTATATTAATCTTGCCTCTGCTGAAATCAATGACTACTCTATGACAATAGGTCTCCCTCATCCATTAGCAACATTCCCTTCACTTTTGTTTGTTAGCCAAGTAAGTGTTCTCTGTCGTAATATATTTTATATGGCCGGTCTTATTACTAAATTTCCTTAGTCTGTGTTATTTGCCTTTTCAATGTCGTAACTGGCGAAACTTAGGTGTGCAATACTCAATACAATAATGTAGAATTTAATAAATGTTGTGTTAGGAATTTTTACTACAATTATTCTTTTCCTGAAATTTTACATAGACTATAAAGAACCACATTTATAAAACTTATAAAGAGGAAACGTATAACGAATTTACACACTTTTTTCAATTAAAATCCTACTGTTTCTCTTTTAAAGACTACAAGGAAAATAATGTTTTTCAAATCCCAGTATTTGCATTGCTTCAGACTGACATTTAAAAATTTTCGTTTCAAGATGGCAGACATTAACGTGTAAAATTTTTGTTTCTAAATTTATAATTGCTTTCATAGACTGGTCTTTTACTCAGAAATACAAATGTTCGGTACTTACTTATTTACGGTGGCTACTATTTTTATACGTTTTTTTATTACATACTATTTTTAGTAGTAGCCTAGCAACTAAACATACCGTGAATAAAAACTATAGGTTAGAACTTTAGGCTATTTTTCTTTTTTATTATTCTTGCATTTCTGTTGTTTACTAAAACAATACCTATCCTAGCAAGGTTTAAAACAATCGTGGCCTCCGTATAATACGTAAGTACCACTCATTTTTACTATACAAATCAATAGAAATCCACGTACTTTACCTATTAGTTTAATATTAAAAAATCAGCTTAAAAGGCTCAATATTACTTTGGAATATAAACAAGAAACATTTTATGCAGTACAGTAATTATTATAATTTAAAAAAATATATTATATTGATTATGAGGAATTTTACATGGTGCTACCGTACCGTTCGGAATTACGTTTTCAAAACATTTGGATTTTTAGAACAGTTAAATTTTGTATATTACTAGTTGACCCGTGCGAAGCATTCGCATTTTAACTTACTTAAATCCCACTTAATTAAAGTACACATCGTATGTTTAGTATGGTATAGTGCGTATTTAGTGCTTCATGGACATAGGTGAATGTTGAAGTAAAGAATAGATGTGTTTAAATTGTATATCAAAAAAATGGCCTTGAGAAATAATGATGTGATTAGAAGTAAATACAGGAAAAAGCAGGGCACATTCTGAAACTTGATTAATGACTTTTCACATTTAGTGTCTTCCTGTTAATATATTTGACTCTGTGGTGTTACGAATGTAATCTTAACAAGCTTATTAGTATTGTAGCTGTAGAATCTCAGATCATAACTTTAACTTTATAGCCTAGAATTGTAGATCTACTTAAGTTAAAAACGAACTCCTCAAAAAACAAAAATGTGTTTGAAATTAAAACATAAATATAATACTTATACTGAACATAGTATAAACTATAAAGTTAAATTCTAACAAAAACTATACAAATGACATAAATATTTGAAAAATAAAATTTAAATATATTTATTCTGAACATTACACAAAACAAAGCATAAGTTTGTTTATAAACATCAACCATTCAATCGTTCCTGTACGCTAAAAGTTGGTAGAGAGAAATATCAACTGATGAGTTGGTAAATAATGAATTGACTATGAAACCTTTTAGTTCTGATTGCAGAGGCATTGTAAATTTAAACAAGGACTATCAACCTGACTAGGTTCTTAGCGTCTAAGTAGTCCCACAAATTGCTCCTTGGGGAATCTTACAAAGTCTGGACCACTATATATTCTGCTACCCATGTTTTAGCGGAAGTTTCGTACTTTATATCTACCTTCCTTAAATCTGTTTAGATAAGGACATGTAGCGGGTAAAATAGTATTAGCTGATAAAATTTTACACAAAATGCATATATTACAATGTTATATTCTTCAGTATTTTATTGTAAGAATGTTTTGTTCACATCAACTCATTTTTGAATTGAATATTTTATTAGTGGGTATAGAATGATATTTATAAGAGATACCATTTACACTGGCATTAAAACCAGGGTGAACCGAACACATATATGTTAGTGAAATATATTGAAACCATACATTTTCCTGCATGTGTGTTGAATGTATTTTAAAGAATGTACAGAAGGTTACATAAATAATCGTATTTTAAGATAAATTTACTATATTTATATTAAATTATCTACACCAAAACAAAGTAACCTTCCTAAAAAATAATAATTTTTATCACATTCCTTACTAAAAAATCTGGAAATTGGTTGACCGTGCAGGCCAACCCTAGAACTTCCCGCTTAGTTTGAATTTTAAACGCTTAAAAATGAGTTTATTTGTTAAAATACCAAAAAAAGGAAAATTTGTGAATTTTTAAACAACGATAACCTTTGAATGCGTCTTTCAATTTTCATTTTTAAAAAAGCATTCTACGCAGTTTTTTAAAGCACAAAAAGAAAATGTACAGGTTTATATTGATTGGTTGAGAAATCTGGAAGATATGTTAAAAAAATACCAAAAAATACCAAAAAACCAAAATTTGTGAATTTTTAAACAACGATAACTTTTGAATGCGTCGTCCGATTTTTATTTTCAAAAAAGCAGTCGACGCAGTTTTTTAAGCATAAAAAATGTATACATGGTTTTATTATAATTTTTTCGCACGCTTTAAAGTTATTTTTAAAAACATAAAAATTCAAAAAAAATTTAGGTTATTTTTTTAAATTTCTTCGGATTGGCTCTATGGATTAGCTCTCAAATCTAATCAGATCTAAGTTTTGATACACCCTTTCGAATGACATGTCGTAGAATTCAATCGGTTGATTCGTTTTTGAGAAACTGTACGACAAAAATGTATTTACACACATACATCCACACACACACACACACACACCCACGCACACTCCCCACACACACGGTCGGACATCTCGGCGGGAATAGTCAGAATGGCTTCCTGGGACCTCAAAACGTGGAGATTTAATGAAAACTCGACTTTCGAAAATCGGACCGAAATCAATAACTTCCCTTTATTGGTAGCGGGAAGTTAAAAATGTATTTCTTGTATAAATAAAGGTATACATAGTAAACCCCTTCCATCATACTCACAAATAATTAATCCCTTATCTATACATATAAATAAAATGTAGAGATTTAGATAAATATATAGATCAAATCAGTATCTGTTTGTGATTTCAAAATGTAAGCTTTTTCCTTAGTTCATATGGTTATTTACCCATTATCAAAACATAAACAAACATTTGTCTGTCTATCTGTTTGTTTTCCCGGGATAATCTCCGGAATGGCTAAACCGATTTTGTTGAGAGTTTCATTAACATTTAGAGGACTTTCAGCGAATACTTTAGGCCTCTTTTTATTCCGAAAATATTTAAAATTCCTGTTGGAAAAATTAAAAAAATTATAGACAAAATTATAGATTTTGTAGACAAATGTTGAGGACATTGCCATTCTTTTTTCGATCTGTGTCTTACATGTTGTACAGGCCACAGCTACCTCCACCATCAAACTTAAACTGAAGTGCCTCTGTCCTAGTCAATAGTAATTTCCGTAAACATTCCTGTTGAAAAATTATGAACAAAATTAGGGAGTTTGTGGTTTGCATTGACATATGTCACCTCAGAGGTTGGCAAGCGAAGTGAGCTGTGGCAGATCTCCTATAATTTATTAAAGTGTACGATTAATCATAATTTCAATGACTAGAAAGTATTGATATTTAAAAAATATCTAGTTTACTGTCTTTGGAGTTTCTTTGTAGATGTTTCCAGTTTAGTGTCAAGCTTAGGTTGTATTGTAAACAATTTATGGTATCTACATCGAAATTTTAAAAATATGAAAGCAATAAAACATTTAAAAACATTTTACATATAGTTAAAATGTAATCCAATTGATAAATTACTTTCATCGAACAAATACTAAATAACAAAAAATAAAGAATTACGAGGCCAAACATTACCGACAGTAGTTGAAATGTTTGCATTTTTGTGTTTTTAAATTAAAATAAGTGGTTTGCTTAGGATAAACCCAAACCTTATATCTTGGCGTTTTATTTAAATCCCTCCAATGAATGACTTACTGAAATAGGTTTTGAATAAAATATTGTACATTTTTGTAATACTGTACTTACAATTTAGTTATTGCAATATTATAAACGTTGAAGATTGGAATTTGTTAATTTTATATTATAATGGTTGGCACTTGAAAACACTGAAATCAAAGGATCTTTTATTGTGTATATATATATATACATATATATATATACTCTACCTGTTTTAAAAGAAGTACTGTAATTACCAAATATACCAAGTTAAGAATTGTAAAGTAAATAAATAAGTATTGGTTCCCCAATCAAAATGTTCATATACAAGCTAAGTGTATTCTTGTAAGTTTTTTAGGTAATCTTCGAAGCGTTATTGATTTATGGAAGGATTATGGAAACTATGGATTTCTTTTACAGATAAAAAATTTTACAACTTTACTATTCGACTCTACGCCATATTGCTGCAGCGGTGCCAACGTATACGCAAAGAATGTTCTAATACGTCATTGTAATGTTCAATTTAAATTCTAAACGTCTGAAATAAATGAAAACCGAAAATAACTTTAACAAAATGTATTGTAATTAATTATAAATAGAAAATAAAACACTTTAAACTTAAACTCTATCCATAAGTTATTAAGAAAATATTAGACATAAGCCTATGTTAGACATGGAACATCGGATTTTCAATTTAAAAGTAAATAAATACGATAGCCGGTTTCCACTATTCCTACGGCTTAACATCACAAGGGGGTTCGGTACAGCCTATCCTTTCAATGTTAATTTGTGAAACTTTATGTACCTTTTTCTCAGGAACGTCTAGACCTATCATGATTAAACTTTTGGACAATATTATATGGACGTTTATTTACATTAATAGCGGAAAAAAATATGTATTTGAAATATTTTTTAAAAAATAATTAAAAATTGTAATTTTTTAACAAAATAAATATTTTTTTTTACCAAATTTACACATATTTTTTTAAATATTTTATGCTTAAAATGTGTCTACTGGTGTAAAATATAACTGTGATTTTTTAAATCTTAATCTGATGAGTGGTTCCGAAGCAAAACGTACATATGTGGAAAAAGTTAAATTTCGGGAAATCACAGATAAAGACCATGCTCATATATAGTGAGTTTACTAACCTGTAACATAATGGCAGATTAAGAAAATAAAAAATGAAACAGAAAAGTTTATTTTTGAAGATTTTTGTCACCTGACTCCCCTTAAATTTAATTTTCCATCTCTTTTATCCGAAAACCATGTTTTTTCAACTTTAGGTTCATTTTTCAAAAATTTAAATAAAAAAATGAAATAGGTACTTTAATTTTTCTAAATTAAATAAAAATAGTTCCGACATCGGATGTTAATAATTTTTGCATGAGACTTTTCAGAAAATATTCTAGATTAATAAAATACGAAAAAACCCAAAAATGTCATATTTTTCCGTAGAACTCCCTTATAAAATAAAATAATACACTTTTAACTTAAACTCACTTCATGAATAATAAAAAAACCCTAAAAGGTTCTAACCTATAGCCACAGTATGTTCATATATAATTCAACATTCAATTAGTACAATATAGTTAGGTTGGCACAACTACTATATTTCCTAAAAAAGGTCATCGTCTGCAAACATATTAGCGTACAGTCGAATGTATGTGTTGTTGAATTCATATTGCACTTTGAACTACAACGAGTATAGTGTTTAATTTTTTTTTAAATTTAATAAAATATTAAGCCAAAGCCGTAATATTATTCTATATCGGTTTATGTGCGCACCATAACTATTCAACTAACGGGATCATGTAGATTTAAAAAGCATGTAATTATGTTTTTAACTATCGTATATTTTGAATTCCTTTATTTTTCCATAACATTCTTCCGGACACATTTCGCAAGAATTGAAAGTAATCGCCTCAAGGTTATTTGTGTATTCAGTTTTTCTCTCATATAAATTATTATTTGATCTACAGTAGATCCTTGTTTGTGGGTTTTATTTAACCCTGGAACCGTACACCGGGGCACTGAACGTTCTACAAAAGGAATGTGATGTGTCACAGCCTCAGCAAACAAAGCAACTGACAGCTCTTCAAGGTCAAGTAAAATTCACAGGAGCTGGCTGCGGTTAGTGTTGTGAAAACTCAAATTTACAGCAAAACTAAAATTCCCTGGGGCACTGGGTGCCCCGGTGTACGGTTCCAGGGTTAAGTAAGTAAATAACAGTACATTGTTTATAATAAATTTATTTGTATATTATTCTTATAAAACACACTAAATGTAATTAATAACAATACAATAAAAACCAATGTACATGTTGCAGTGAATTTAATTTAAATTGCAACAATTACACTGTTAAAACCGGCATCAATTTAGAATGTATTCAATAAGTTTTAATTAACACAATACTATAGAAACTAATTAAATTTGCAGTTTATTAATAAGTTACTATATTATGTGTTTAATTTACAGTATGTTTTCTGTAAATGAATATTTCAAATTAATTTAAAAAATTATGCAATAAATTATGCAAATTAGTCTACCTCATGTTTACAAATAATATGAGTTTTATTACTAATCGAGTATTATAAAGTTAGCTTATTATAGGCAGTGTTACATCTCATAATTTTTAAACTCATTGACACAAACAAAATATTAAGTCAGTGTAATTATCATGTTTCTGTAATTATGAAAACAATAATTCCAACTATTATTAAAAATTGCACCTTGTCGTTTGTGGAATATAACTATTAGTAAATAAATAACAACGTTCAAAATTATTGTTAACATTTGTTGTAATATTTAACGTTATAATTACCTTGTATTAGTTGTCTTTAGTCCTTAGTTGCAGATTATAGCTACAGCGCTATCTCGCCGAACACTGTCGGCTTCGTCAGTCTTGTACTAACACTAACACATATACGAACACATAACACTAACACACACACAATCGGAGTAAAACTCGTCGTAAGAATTTAATAAAAATGTTTGTGGCCACATTATTGCGTCGTTCGTGTCCAGCTGCAGGTAGGACACTAGATGTGGTCAGAGGTTATCAGTATGCTCTGCGAATTAAGTTGAAAGTTTGAACGAATGGTGGATCTATTTGTTTTGTTATGTTTGCTTGACTTTGGCGATTATGTCGTATATAGGGTTAGATTATGTCGTTCAACGTGTTATCTGGATTATTTTTGTAACTCTTCCAATATATCCATTGTAGTCCCTTTATTGGCTTTGTGCAAAATTTGTAAATTAGTGTTTATGTTGGTGTAATTATGGTTCTCATTAATTAAGTGTTCTGCGTAATTTGAGCTCTGTCTGTCTGTTATTGTTTTTTTATTGTAATATTTAACATCCAAATTTTCTTACACAATTACCATAACTATTCCTAACCTGGCATTGAGGGCAAGTCGTCCTTGGAGGAACTTTAACAATATGTACAATATCGGCGAAGGCTACCATACTTCCATAGGAAATTAAAAACATGACGCAAAGAGACCATGTCATAAGATGCAGTAGTTTCATGTTTCTGAAAATAAATGCGTCATTTTAGATTAGTTTTTATTACATACTATAAATTAAAAATTTATTAAAATTCTAAAGAATTATAAAACTTTGTTACAAAAGTACAATAATAGAATGTAATAATGGTTCTATACAGTGAACTTATTGCATCAAATTAACAAACCTTTCAAGATTTTTTTCAATACACAAATTCTAAAACTCGTTTTGTTATATTGCTTTAGTATTTAAATTGTTTCGCGTTTATTTTATAAGCCGACATTTTACAGATATGAAGTAATTTGCAATTTTCTAGTAGCTAGAGGAATCACAAACAATTGTCTTAAATTACATTGTTTGTAATGATTATAGTTCCACAACAAATCAAGAGTTATATAATATTTGCGATTGTAAGGTTGTTTTAACTATACCAACATTGGAATCTATTATTCTCAGACAAACTTGTTCTCATTATGTGTGCTTAATAATTATATACACTTCAAAAATATATTGAGAACACTTCGATTTAAAAACACCACTTTAATATTTTTTATGCTTGAATATTTTTTTTTTATAAAATACCCGTAAAATACATGCAACTGAAACTGAATCATTTTTACTATTTTTACTTTTAAGGCAATTGTCCTTACTTTCCCCAGTATAAGCATTGTAATTACTTTTAACTCAAGAATATAATTAAATGAATTAGGCTAATTTTCAGAACTGATATAAACCAGATCAAATTCATTGCAATTTCATAAGCTTCAAAAAGAATTTAAACAGACAGAAAAAATGATATTGAGCCTGATTTGTAATTAAGTATCAGTTTAAATTATTAATATTTAAATGCCACAAATTGTCTTTATCCCAAATTAATAAGACTGACTATTTGTATCGCATTTATTTGTTGTTCATTATATAACTTCTGAAATAACACCACACAATATTTAAACAAAAATCACTTTTGTTTTCTGTTAAAGAGATAGAAAATTACAGGATTTACATTATATAGTTCTCATTTGACATTAAAATTTTCCTCTTCCAAGTTGGTAAATACATTAAATTATTATTAAAATGTAACTAAACCTTCATCATACCAAATACCAGAGACTTTATATCAAATTATCTATCACAAACAATTAATTTTAATAAATACCATACATATTAACGATAATGTTATACACATAAAAATATATATAGCATGTGTATATATTTAATTTTGCTCTGTTCACACGTCAAACAAATAATAGCATTAAATAATACAATTTTAAAAATGTAAATTTTGTCATCTTATTGTTAATACATATTTTAATAAACAATTCAAAAAGTTTGGAATCTACCACACTTATAGAGGTTTAACAATTACTTTATAAATATTACATTTGTTTTTTACAGTACAGGAAAAAAGGTTAAAACCTAGATCAGGTAGGTAAAATCTACTGTGTAACATATATGAACATAATGAGATTTAACCCATGCTAAATCAAAATTTTGTTGTAAATACAAAAATGACTATAAAACTCAACACAAAGATTTGAAGGGATTGATGGGCCGTAATGTGTAATTTAAAGTAACAAAGTGTCATATTTAACATTGTTTAGTAGTATGGCAAAGTTAAAGCTTCAAATTGATATATTTACGTTATGAGAGTAATTTGAATGGTTCTCTTAAAATAAGCGCGATTTTCTAGACCAGAAATAATACTAAAGAATTAAAATGTCTCAAAAGTTAGTTTTTAATCTGAAAACACAAAAATACTAAACATGTTTTGATATTAAAAATTCCGAACTTTGTATCTGTTTTTTTTTTTTATTTTATTTTTTTTATTATTTTTTTAAGCCGATTATTTTAAATTCCAAGTAAGTAGCAAAAATAAGCATGACATTGATTGAACATTAACTTTTTAGAGTTTTCTGGGAGATAAATATTTTGAAAGGTCGCAATGATTGCAGAGATAAAAACCTGCATACATTTTGGTTAAGTTTCGTTTTCACATATAATTTGATAAATCTTTATCAACCAATTAACTCCCGACTACAAACGGGTGGATTGTCGGCTTTGCGTGTTATCTGCAGACCAATTTTACCACAAATCATGGATTTAAAAAATATCGCGACAATAATGACAATAATAAAATGTGCTAAAAATAGACTGATTTTTGTTGTTAAGAAGAAAGAAATAGAGTAAAATAAAATTACAGCTTATAATGTATAGCACGGAATTTGTAGAATGGACCGTGACCTTGAGATGCGCAGTAGACTCGGAGTTAATTCGAGTGGTGGGGGGTCAGAGAAGCTCAGTCGATTACCGAGCTTTGAACGGAACACTTCGGTCTTGAAGCAATTGTACAGGTTTCCAATAACATTATTGTCCGTGCACAAATCTATTTATTATTTAACTATCGCTGTTTATTGTTGTTATTTAGCGTTGTTTATTTTTTATTGCATATATTTGTATAGTTAGATTTAAAATGAGCGAGGATCGAAAAGCCACTTTTGGCCCGTGTGATGAACGATACTTTTCATCACACTGTGATTAATAATATTAGTAATAAATTTAATATATTTGTTTTCAAAATAACCTATTTTTATCAGTAACATTACTGAAGTAAAAATGACAACATAGGCCTAGTTTTCGTTTGCAGCACTAACTAAATTATTGAGGTGAGCTGATTTTCATATTCACTAAATTAATTGGAACAGCTGATATCAAATCATCGCGTAATATTAATAGACATAATTCAATACACTACTACCGATACTTTTACATGAATAAACGTAATAGGCCTACTTATGTACTTTTTTAAATAATAACTTATAAGTTTATTTATTTTACTTAATACTTGTAAATAGTATCAAATGTAGTTTTTATTGTTACTCATGTTTATTTCTTTGTTAAAATGGTTATTATATCTATCGTTATAAGTTGTTTTAAAGTTAATCATGAACAAGAAACATGTCCGCGAGCGTTACCGACATCAGACAGACAAAAATTGAGATAAGGCTTGTTTCGGATTCTTTGGTGTATGAAACGTAAATAAACGAAAAATCACACTATTCTCAACAGTCTACAAACAAAACTCCTATTCTATTTATTTATAAATATAAAAAATCCCATATCTATACAGTATTTATATGTTGCAAGTAATACAACACAAAGCTGTCGCGACAACTTTGGTAGTAAGGGTAGTGTCCCTTCCCCTCCAGTGGACTGCGTCCCTACTTGCCTATATTCTTCCCTCCCGCCAGCGCATCGTAAAGTCCATGATAAAACTAGTGAGCTATATGTATTGCCATTTTACTGGAAATACATGTTAAATCTATTTGTGTGTTGATTTTCATAATGTTTCGGATTATTCACCGAATTTGCTTATCCGCTGTTTCCGGAATTCCGCGGATAACTGACAGTTTATTGTATTTCAATAATTTTATTATTATTCAAAACAATTTATTTCGTTACATATTTTCACGATCAAAGTGTATCTTTACTTTACACTCGCGCAGGCAGACAGGCAAGTTAGATTACCTCGCTTAGTTTTATAGTATGCGAGTATTTTGGCCATTTATAACTTTAGCTTTCTTTAAAAAACATATTATATTTAATATGGTAAATAAATATTATTGCTTTTTATTTTTAAATTATTTTTGTTATATTGGTAGTAAATAAATAAAATAAATATGTAAACTATATTATTAATGTTTGTTGACAATAAGAAACTATGAAAGTAACCAATCATGATTTTAATGTATTTCAACATATGTTTTTAAGGTTCTCAAGTTTATAACCAATAATTAATTACATTTCTTAAATAAATTTATTGGTTTAGATTCTACTCAAATTTTGCCTGTTAAATTAACAAAGTTCTCTTTACTAGTAAAATGTCTTATTATTATTCCATTCTCTCTGTTCTTGTGTAGTTAACATAACACTTAAGTAGATCTGTAAATGGATAACTTAAAAACATAATTTCTAGAATATAGGTAAGTCGTCTTCCAAAAAGTTATAATTTTTCATTTTATATACGCAATAAAAGTATCATAGATATATTTACTATATTACTACTATTGAATAAACTAACCTACACAGAAATGTAAATATGATTTGTTATTTAAAATTGTTTATATCTAAGGTCAAGGTATTGAACTTTCAAAACATAACAGCCCTCATAGAAGACAATTACAATACTATGAAATAATAATAATAATAATTGTAGAAATTCAATACAGTTCTACTTTCTAAAATCAAACCAACGCGTTCGCATCACCTGTTTCCTGGTATAACTCAGTCTTCATGTTGTTAACCTTGATATTATTTTAAAATAAAATTCTTGAAACAGAAACTTATATTAGAAACGTAACAAGTTACCTATTGATCTTGTTCTATAAATATTCGCTTTACTGAAACATAAATGTTGGTTGAATACTTACGCTCACTGGAGATGCAAATGGTAAACACAAATTGCGCTGATGAGATAAGTTTATAGAGTGTGTGCATTCTTGAAGAGTGGCTTCAAAATAGCCTTGAGACAAAGCTGTAAGTGCAAGTTGACTAATGACT
>JAGFPH010017706.1:0-17279 GCA_018207615.1 Philaenus spumarius | reverse complement strand
ATTAACTAAGGTTAACTAAGGTAAAAAATATTTTTTAAATTTTTTTTTACTGGTTTTTTGTTAGTAATTTATATATATATATATATATATATATATTTGTCTCGTAGCACTATTTGTTGATCTTGTGTCAGTTAACATTAATTGTTGATCATTTTGAAACGCTTATAACTTAAGTTCTAATTATAGTAGAAAGCTAATTATGACACCATTCAATTCAGAATGAAAAACCGCATATGAAAAGTATCATGTATAGTTATATATACAAAAAAATTGACTTAATTTTAACAACACATTGTTGATCTCCAAATTACCTTCTTTGTTGATCGAAGTTCGTTTTTGTTGATCTAGCTTATTGATCAACAAAAAACTGTTAAAAATATGTTTGTGTTTGTATAAAGCGTGTCCCATAAGTAAAGTAACAAACTTCGGGAAATGGTTCTGTAGGTCATAGTAAGGAAAAAAGTTTATATAAACACAAACCAGAAAACGCATAGTTTTCTAGATATCCGCCATTTTGTTTTTTGTACAAAATAATTATTATCTAGAGAACGGTTTGACTGATTGAGTTCAAACTTGGCATGTAGTTTAACCAAACAATTATGTAGCTCAAGAAATATAAGCAATTAAATCCAATCATTATTTTAAAAATGGCTGCTGTTTGAAAATTTTAAACCTAAATTACTCAAAAACCGTATATTTTAACAAAATATTTCAAGGAATCTTTTTTGTAGCCCTTTTGATTTTCTATCGGATGGTGTAACTGTCAAAACAATCGGATAAAGGATAATAGTTCAGTTATGTGTAAATAAATAATTGAGGGCTAAAAAAAATGAGCGGGTTTTTAGTAATTTAGGTTTAAAATTTCCAAACAGGTGCCATTTTGAAACTCATTATTGGATTTAATCGTTTATTTTTCTTGAGATACATAATTGTTAAGTTAAACATTATGCTAAGTTTGAACTCAATCATTCAAACCGTCCTTTCTCTAGATAAGAATTATTTTGTATAAAAAACGAAATTTCAAATATCTAGAAAACGAAGCTTTTTTGAGCTTGTGTTTCTATGTACTTTTTTCCTTATTTTGACCCATAGAACCATTCCTCGAAGTTTGTCACTCTACTTATGGGACACCTGGATAAGTGGATAGTAGTTTTTTTTATGCATTGTGCATGTTATCATAAATTGTTGTGTGAAATAATATATTAATAATAACTTTTTAGCACTTTATGTTGCAATTTTCTACAGATACTACTAGTAAATATAACACAGAGTAAATAAAACTCTTCCGGAAAACGTGTTATCTTAATAATAGCTGAAACTAGAAACGGGAAGTTTGTTAAGAATGTTCTTTGTTTCATATGAGATGGTGGAGAATTGAAGTTTTAATTAATTAATTTAAAACAGCATTATTTTCCAGAAACCCTATCCCGGCTATACTAAAACTGAAACAATAAAAGAAAAATTTAATTTATGTTTTTTTTTATTTTGTAATGTTAAAGGTATCGCAGAATTAAATTCCAAGTTATCATTCAACAACGTCTCTTAACTCTTTTGGAACACTCTTTACTATAGTTCAGCTTGATAGGAAATAGAAGCTGTAAATTATGGTCGGAGTGTTTTGACTTTGCCATAAACCAGGAAAACATCGTTTAGTTTTTTACTTAAAAACAGAAGAAAATAAGAAACAGTTTTGGAAAACTCGTTACGATATCTGCATAGTGGCTAAAACTAAGGATGCCAAATATTTGTAGAAATGTTTTTTTCTGCGCCTTTGGAGATAACGAAGGATGTCTATTTTTAATTTATAATTTTTAAAACGGAAGAAAATATTTAAATCCTTTCGGAAAATTTTTGACTATATTTCATTGATGGCTGAAGTTGAAAACTTACAATTTGCTAGAAATGTTTCTTTTTATGCCGTAACACATTGCACTAATTACACATTTTGATAATTATTCTTAAACTGCAGAACATATGTTTAAGAATAACATAAACATTAACATATGTTTACTCTTCTGAAAAACTCATCATACTTAGTAACGGCAACAACTAGAAACGGAAAATTTGATAGGAATGTTTTTATTTTGTGTCGTTAGAAATAACTGGAATACATGTTTGGTTATTTATTTTAAATCGTAGAAAATAAGAAAACTTGTTACTACATTTCGGCAACTGTTGAAACAATAAATTGTAATTTTTGTAGGCACTTTTTTAATACCGCAGGATTAATGATTAGATATTTTACAATTTATTTAAAAAGGAAGAAAATATTAAATATCTTGTGGCAAAAACGATTACTTTATCGCAAGAATTACTTCCTGTTCCTATAGAATGAGTACAGAATGTTTGAATGTGAGTTTTAACTCTCTCGTCCAGCTTCTACAGTTAGAACCAACATCAGAGTTAATTATGTTTTAACCTATGTGTACTGATTACTAACACTAGATTTACTTATGCACTATGCTGCTACTCAATTTGTATTATGCTAGCACAAACTAAAGACCTTTTGTTCTTTACCAACAAGAAATATATATTTTTTTAAACGCACATTCTAAAAAAATAACTTTTTTTGCAAGAATTATACACAAAAGTCTTATGGGAGTGCTATCAGATTAGCTAATCTACTTAACACAGAAAAGTATATGTTTTAGTATTGTCTCCTTTATACTATATGTGATAGCCATTTTATAAATTATTTCTTTTATTCGTGGAAAAACAACCACCTCTTTCTGAATGCTATAGTATTAAATTCTTAAAAACTAAAGTAGATTGCATTAAAACTATCAAATATTAATTTATAGCATAGTCCAGCTACCTATTGTTACCTTTGCGGCACAATGGGTAGTCATATTTATTAGCCCTAATAAAACAAGGAAATGTCGGCTCAAAGAGGCGATGTTAGGTTACTGGTGAGGTATCTTGGTAAACATCCAAGGGGTGGTAAGGGTCGTAAACACTTATAGGCTTGCACTGTGGCCTACAAGTATTCAATTTAACTATTTTGTACATTAACATTACTGACAAAATTATTTATTTTAGGATAAGGAATTTAATTCAATTGTTTAAAATTTTCAAATGTAAGCCTATATGTTTTCGCTGATGGTGCGAGATTTCGTTTGATTGTTTCATTTAGGGGTGAATTGATCAATAGATAAAAGTTCGTACAAATCATTTAAAAGTGATCACTAAATTTAGAAATATACAATTACATTTTTTATGTTAAATACGAAAATACATGGAGGGGGAAAAGTCTGAGAACGGCTTAATATTTGGTATATAAGGAAAATTTTAAGTTAGGTGTGATTGAGGACCTACTCTATGTAAATTTCAATTATATTCACAACGGTTTAAGATATGGATGTGCCGTTTTCAACATTGATTTTCTCTTAAATTTTTACATTGAAATTGTGTATCAGATGACCACTTAATTATTTATAAAAAAGTTACATTCAAAAAGGCAGATCCAAGATGGGAGAAATTTTTTTTTTACATATTAATAAAATAGCGTTTTTACATAGAGTAGGTTCCTTAATCATACCTACCTTCCAATTTTCCTTACATAACAAATATTAAGCCATTCTCAGACTTTTCGAACACCCTGTAATTATACGAGTATACTGCACTTAAAAAGCATTGATACTATCTCGTCTCAACATATAGATCAGCGTCGAAACTTCACTAGCTTTCAAACATGTAGTGTTGGTGAAAAGTATTTAACTGTTTTCTTATGAACACCTTTAAAATCAATAATTGGTACGAGGCCTGGCACATACTTTCTTACAAACATATTTAAATTATTCAACAAATTCACTGTGACTTCATAATTGTATGTAGGGTAGGAGAGGTGATTTATTAAAGTAGGAGATTAACTAATAAATATTATTATTATTGTTATCTAGAGAGATAACTATTCCATCAATTTCGAACAAATTTGTAAAAGCACGTCAATTATAGGCCTCTATAGATGCACTAAAATTTTTGAAAAACAACCCCCTTTATGGCCAAAAAAACCCAAAAACAGTTATTATTATTATTATTATTATTATTAGCTAAACGAGAATTCTTAGAAAAATGCTGTTTTTTGCATATAGTAGGGTACATTAAAGGCTACAAATAAGCCAAATTTTATCAAAATCGTTAGAGCCGCTTTTTTATAATAAAATAATAACCGATTTTTTGGGGGTTCTTTTACCAAAAGGGGGTTGTTTTTTTTTAAATTTTCAAACCCGTTTTTCGTGCATCCATACAGGCCTACTTGACATGTCTGGTGCAAATTTGTTTGAAATCGATTGAATAGTTTTCGCTCTAGCTTTGTATACATACAGACATATACATACAAACAGACACACACACTTACCCCCCCCCCACTCACACACACACACAGACACACCCCCACATACATGAATACATACAGACATTTTGTAAAAAAACATTTTTTGGCCTCAGGGGGTCCCAAAACGGATATTTCCACAAAAATTTTCACATCGATTTTTTTGCGATCACTATACTTTCTCTGTACTATAGTACAGTATAGTGAGAAAGTAAAAGGGTTTGAATCATTATTATTGTATTTTGTGTAGCGCTAGTCTATACGGTTTGTTATTAAATAGGTTCAGTCCTCTTTCAATGTAGTGACATAGTATGTTTAATTTTTGAGCATACAGTATAACATAATAAAATTAGTAATATTTAGGTAGTTTTTACAAGGAATGTATTTATATATCAAGCTATATGTCATTAAAAACTTCCATTTTACTACAGAGTAAACATACTTTAATTCTGGTCAGGAAGCTTTTGGCAGTCATTACAATAAACTAGGAGAAACATCAATGAGCTACGCATGAATATATCCTTATAACCTCTGCACAAGTATTTTATAAACTTTTGCATTAAACTTGTAAGTACGCTAACTAATGATAGTAAATGGGAATAATTGTATAAATCAAATTATTAAGTAAATGATATGCAACAAGAATAATAAGAACTGTTAAAAATAACCAGCATAATTTAGGTTCTCTTCAATATAAATCTAACCTACAGACTACTCAATCAATTAGTAATTGATTGAAATCATGAAATCAGCTGTTAATCGAAACAATATAAGTAACAGGTGATTATTGTACCAACACTTAACATCGTCAATGTGCTCTTCTTATGTCTTTTATATAGTCAAATATTTGTTTTAAACTATTTAAGATTTTTGCCCATACATTTTATATATTTGGAGATATAACCAAACTTTAAAGACAAAGTATGTATATGTTTAAAAAGCATTATTTGGTATTTAAGTAGAAATAAGTAGTATTTGCACTAGATCTGATTGTTAGGTAATAATTTTACATATTGTCATTTATGTTTATCAAAACTTCTATATTATTACTGTTAGAAAATTGAAGTTAAGTACTCGAATTAAATTTTGATAGAACTCCATATATCATAAGCAAAGTTTGGTAAAATTGTTAATTCTGATTAAAACATAAAAATACAAAAATCAATTATGAAAACCGATTACGGCCGCCAACTTAAAACAAAACCATAAAATCAAAACGTTTAAAATGTTCTTTTAAAAGATATTTATAATAATTGGGTAACTCTCAACTACAGTAAATATTTCTTTAAAAATCACAACCACGTCCATAATATACTTTTTTTGCCATTGGAATTTGAAAACAAATACTTCTCTTAGATTAATTTTAGTTGCAAAATATTGAAGTTTTAGCAGAAACCAAGCTAAACCGATTCTGGTATTAAAATTAGTTTCTATAACGATGGATTGACCATACTTTAAAACATTTTTGTTGAGATATTTGCCATGTTAGTTCTGGTTTAAAAAAAATATAAAGAGGAACCCAGAACTAGAATACTAGAACTGAGGCGTCTGGAAAACAAAAACCTAAGTATAAAAGAATGAGAGAAACCACTGTCACAAGGCACCGGCGTACAAAGAATGAATCTTATTTTTTTTAGGTAAGTCAACATAGGTCTAGTTTTATTTTTTCTATTTAGTTTATACATGTGTTAGTCCTTCACTAGACAACGAGAGTTTATTTATACTCTCAAAATGTCATGCATTACTTCCTATACAAAAATGATTGCAAATGTTGTAACAACAACCAACAACAAAATGTAATAATAAACCGATTAGTTTACTGCCTATACGTAAAGTTCCCAGTTATACTACTTTCATTTAAATGTTTGGTACTCATCGACTATTTAAAAGCTTAAAACTTTTAATTCATTATTTAAATGTGTATAGTATAAACCATATTAAAAATCAAAACAATATTATAGTACACTTGCATATCTATTTTACAACAGAAAAATTATTGTTTAATTATTGTACATCTAAAATAGTCGTTTTAAAATAATCAAGTAGTCTAGCCATAATTAGAACTCCTATTTTCCATATGTTGCAAAGAATAAACCATTTAAAATATAATAATATCAACATATTATATCTATTTGTTTTCTTATACTACTAATATTTAAATTTACACAGTAAATATAGCCAGGTAATAAATGTCAATACAATAATTATATCTTTAGCTTAATTAGTAGCGCTCTGTAGATATCTTAAATACTCCCCCTCAAAATGCGCACTTTGTTGGTGACTTCTCTTAAAATCATTTATATACTTCAAATGAAATAATCAGAGCGCGGCCTACAGCATTTAAATTATAAGTTTATCTTATTTTGATGGTGAACACTTTATACTGTATTTCATATTGATAAGTCCACTACAGTCAGATAGATTTAATGTAAGCTTCATTACGGTATATACATTGTAATTAAAGTCATTAGCACAAGTTTGGAATATTATCGTCAAAGTCAAAGTTTTGTGATATAAAGTCAGGGTTTAGAAAATAAAATATAAGAAGAGGGTAATGTCCGTTTTTTGGTAGTCAGAATGCCAGAGTTCGGCTTCTTACTTTTAATAGTCGTGGATGACAAATGGTGACTATTTTGAGCCTTAGGAGTGCGTTTATAAAAAAAGGAATTTAATTTAAAAAACATACACCGCATCTAACAACCATCCGAACAGTGCGTACTAGAGCAAACGAAACAGTTCAGCCAAACACTGAAACACCATAATTTCTTTTCTAAAGAAACTAAGGAGAGTGTTTCATTTAACTATTGGAAAAGTGACCAAATTCTATATAGATTGAAATTATATATCATAATCAATGTTTGTTAAAATTCTAAGTTTTGAGTAAAACTGTTAATTAGTAATAAATAAAAAATACGCAAACCGTTTATTGTCACCAACTTGAAACGGGAACAAAAAATATAATTATATTATTAAACGATACTAGTAAACGAGCTACTATACAATGATGATACCTATGTTTGAATTTCAAATTTCTTCAAAGTTGCATCCACTACCAAAATATGCCTTTTAGAGCTTTGAAATATGAAATAATATTTTATGTTTAGATTTTTTCATTTCAAAATAGTTAGTTTGCTCACTATGGTATTAGTATGGTGGCCTGTTACACTTTGAATATGTATATTGAATTATTTTTGTTTTGTTTTTTTCTTTAAAATACTACATGAAAGCTTAAAACATTTAATTAACTATACAAAGTACAGTATAAACCTTAATAGAACTAAAAATAATACAATATAACATTCGCACATTATTTGTGCAATTTATAGAAAATTAAAATTATTGATGTTTTAAAATAACGAGATATAGTAAAAATAATAAACATTTACCAGATTAAGTAATGATTCCGAAATTTCTAATAAATAGTAGACCCAACATATTTATATTTTATCTCTTTTACATCTCTTTAGTTTATCTCTATGAATTAAAATGTTTATTCCTCCTTAAAAATCCACCCGTAGAGAAAGTATTGCAAATTCTTTTAAAACTTTTTGATTTTTTCAAAACAAAATAATTGTTCTTTGGAAAAGTTTAACAATGCATGGATGCTTTACAAATCCATAATACAAATTTGAATTTATTCAGGCTATCAAACGTAACATATAGTTAAGGAGCTTATAATATTCGCCAAAACTTAATATTTTCCCGTTTACTCAACTATGTTATTGACTCTTAAATAAGCTCTTTAAATTAAAATGACAAAAACATACCTTAAGATCGCCTATTTTAATTTACAGCTTTCCTTCAACTATTTATATTGTTTCTCCTTATGATATTTCAAAAGTCGCATGGAGTATTTTAATGTTACAGTATTTAAAAATGGCAAGTAGGCCTACTTCAAATCACTGACTTCTTTAAATCTAATTAAATCAACTTGTTTCTAATTGTTACAACTACAAGACGAGATGTAAACTTATGTCTAAATACGTCTAAAATGTGTCTAAAATATGTCGAATCAACCATTAAAGAAAATAAGAAACAATAAAAGATATTTAAAAAAAGCCCTTCTCTATTTCCTTAAAGATCCAATGCTGGCTGAAATATTGAGAACTAAGTTGTTCAGTTGTTAAAAGTGAAAGCCAAATCACAAGACTAGCTGCTACCTGCCCTATCTCCCATTGTCCTTAACGCACCCAAAACGTTCTCAATAACTATATAGTTCAGAGTTTTCTACATATTTGTCAATGGTCAGTTTGTTTCATTTGACCAATGTTGTAAAAAATATGAAGAACAATTTCATCCTAGGTTAGGTAAACTTATATTTCAATTACAAATGGAAATTATTTGCTATTCAATTAATTCCACTAGCATCGTTGCTTCAATGTTCTCTACTTCTGTTTCCATCGTAACGATTTAAAATGGAAATTGTAAAAAAAACTTAAAGATTGAAATGCTGACGTGAAAATTTTTAAATTTACAATATTCCCCTTACTATTTTATTTTGTGTGTAAAAATTTAGCAAGTGTCTGCTGTTACAGGCACAAAAACGACGCGGTGGTTTTAACAAAACGTTTTACTTTTTTTAATAAATGCTCAATCTCGTTTTGAAATAATACATTAAACATTATAACACACCAGAACCGTTTTGAAACCAAATAAATAAATCAATGTAATCGTGTACTGATAAATTTAAAATATTAAAATTTTATGTGAACTAATTTCAAATCGTTACTTATTTGGAAATATTACAACAAACCAAAAAGCAGGACAAATAATACCTATAAAATACACTTATCTGTACTATAAATGATGCCATCCATCTAATTTATTGATATTCACGAACTTCAATATTTTACTGCATGGTAAAATAATTTCGGAACACATATTTGGAAATAAAAAATACTTTTAAATGTTGAATACAAAGAATTGATATAGCAAATACTACTGATAATTTTCATTGTACACTTTGTCTAAAATGAAATATTTTTTATTAAAACCAAAATGTCTTGGAATCTTATCTAGATTTTTAACCGATGCTGTTGATTAAAAAAAAAAAACAGTACTGAAGTAGTATTCACATGAATTGATTACAAACGCAGTTGGTTTTAGTTATTATTTTTGTATTTTGTGTATCAAAAGGCTTATGCGATCTGTTATTATAAAATAAGTATTTTTTCGCTGTCATAGCGTGTTTAATTTTTAAGCATACTAAATGACAAAACAAAATTATTTGAGTTTAAAAAATGTTCAAAAGTTTTTAGCTGGTTTATACAATGATTAAATAGCTATATTTTGTTGAAAATATTTGCATACTGGTTTAAAGGCCATGCATTGTACTAAACTGTAGACAAACGAGTGAATATATTCTGGTCAATTCTGGTTCGTAAAAGCATTTTGCAACCATTTTAATATACTAGGGAATATTTTTGTGTTTCGCACACAAATAGTATTTATTTTATGTATTTCAAAAAAATTTTCCATTTTAGAAGTACACCCTACTGTTTAAATAATTTTATGCCATTGTTCTTTTACAGTTAGTTAATGTATCAAGTTTATGTAAATTTAAACTAGGACATACTTTTACAAAAATATGAAATCAATCAAGTTTAATATCTGTATGTATTTCAAGTATTTTCACGACTAAGCAATAATCAATTCAAATGTAGCTGTAATTAGTCGTTACACAATATAACAGTTTTCGAATTTTCAAATACAAAAAACTGTTACAATAAATGTAATTATTGTACTTCCATCTTCCATTTTACATACATATACAATAACATACAAATGAAACTACAAATTTCGAAATTTTCTATGATAATTATTTATAATTTTCCTATTTAATCAAAAAGTTTATTTGAACTTTAATTTTGCCTATATTTGTCATTCGACTACTCAAATACTTATCAAATACTTGTTGCAAATCTGTTAAATACTTATTAGATTTCGTCAAAATAGTTGTTCTAGAAAGAAGTATAAAAATGCTTGACCACTCTACAAATCTGTAATAACTATATGGTTAAAATTTTACTTCTCATAAGTTGTCATAGTGTTTCATTTGTGAGCATACTACATGATAAAGCAAACAATATCTTATCTTCTAAAGCGAGAGATAATTGTTTGTCTGCTAATTGGATCTGGAATCTCCGTCTAAGGATTTTTGATTTTTTGATTTTATATTAGGCTTTTGGCCACGAGAAATCGATTGGAAATGGTCACCAGTCTGGGAAAATTCGTTTTCTACGTCTTTTTATTAAATTAAAAAGTGAAATTTGTCCATTTTAAACAATACAAAGCACAGCCGATGCAAATGTTTTCAATGGCATTACAATAATCATCTGCTTTCTTTTAAACTGTATATTTTATTAGAGGTAAGCCTAATGTTGTATCTATTTATAGTTACAATGGCAACAAATACATAATAAACATACCCTTTATTTAGTTGTTTAATGTTATAGGCCTAACCTAAATGATGTTCACGGAAATTTGCAATAATAGTAGTTATTGACGTGAGCGAACTAGGCCCTAGGAATAAATCGATATTGAAATAATACTTTAATTTAGGCCTGACTTATTTCTGAGGCATAGCGTTGAGATTGTGGGTAACCCTTTAAACTGTATTTTTATTACAGGTAAGCCTAATGTTGTATATACCCTTTATTTAGTTGTTTAATGTTATAGGCCTAACCTCAAAAATCCAATATTTATTATTGAAATTATAGCCCTACTTATAATCGAGCTTTAGCTCGGTCTCCAGGTACTATTAGTTTAAAAAATAAACAATGTTTAGGTAGTTTTTTCAATGGGTTTATTTATATACATCAAGCTATATTTAATTAAAAACTTTCATTTTAGTACAGATTAATCATATTTTAATTCTGGTCTGTATAAGCTTTCGTAACCATTCAATACACTAGGAAAAATTTAGTTTGCTTCGCACGCTAACCCCCTTACAACTTCCTAACAAGTATTTTATAAATCTCTTATAATAAACTTATAGGTTAGCCTAATCTAAAGATGGTAATTAGTATTAAATATCTGAATCATATTATTAGGTAAATGAAATAAAAAAAATCTTAAGGAAGTTTAAAGGAGTTCTCTTAATCACAGATATAACCAATACATGAAAAATATACATAATTAATTGATCCAAAGTATACAATCAGCTGTTAATTGAAATATAATAGTAAACAGATGATTAATGTATAGCACTGAACTGATGTTCAATGAGCTGATCCATACATTTTTAAAAGTCAAATAGCTTTTTTAAACTATTTTATGCTTAAAATTTCTTTAAATTATTTGTAAATTTTAGAATTTACAAACACTTATTAAATATGAAAACCATTTAGGATCGCCCATTTCAAATGTGATCAATAAAATCAATTAGTTTTTATATTTAACTTTTTTAAACCTTTGAAATTATGTAACACTTGAAATGTGTTTAAATATCATAACACATATAAATATCATTATAAGCAAATTTTGAAATAGGCTATATAATTTTCACTGAAGTACCCAGTTTGTTGTATGTACTTTTAAAATAAGTAAATTAGTATATTATCCTCTTTAAATTTGCGGATTTTTGTTTCTTTTTTACTAAAGTTTAATTCAGATCTACAAAACACTTCATCATTCAAATGTTTGTGAAACATTTCCCAGTTAAAAAAAAACGTATTTTTCTCACAAAAACTAATTTTTAAAAGCGTTATTACCATATTTTTGACTTCAACAGTTAACGCCTTGATGTTAATTTAAATTCAGAACCATGTTCATAAGCATGCCACCACCCCACCCCCCCACGACTAACACTAACACTAGTTTAATCTGAGCGCAATAAATTTTAATTTTACAGCTTGCTCTGAACTTATAAAATAATAATTAACTTATATTACATGTGTGTACATATGATTTTATTGCTGTATATTTATTTCTTCTAAAGCTTATTCCAAACTTACAAATAATTTTAGTAATCAAATGTTTGTAAACAAATTCCCCATGCAAATACAAAAATTTGATAACAGACAAAACAAAATGTACAAAGACTTGATCGACTATATTGTGCCGTTTTTAGACTTTCGGGCCACCTATATTTTTTTTTTTTTTTTTTTTTCCTTTATTAAATATTACTTCTTTACCGACTTACAACCTTTCTGTATTTAACCTTCACCCAGTTATCCTTTTCTCCGCCAGACGTCGACTCTGTACGGTATCAGTGCTTTCTTTGCATGCGTGCATACCGGGACAGAGGTCGTTCTTATGCGACAGCTTGTCTGACAGTCAACAGCTGATCTTTATCTATTAAGTAAAATTTTGCCTTGTCATAAGATTGCTCTAGAAAGCGTCGGCCATATTATTAGACCGTTACTTCCAGACGCTGTGAGTGTTCGTGATGTTACCAAATTTTAAATAATTTCATCGGGGTAACGTGTGTCGTGAAGACAATGATTTACTTCTAAACCTTTTGTTTTCGCATACCAGGTACGATATTTCAGCTTTACCTTAATAATTATAAGATATTACTTGTAAAACTTAATTAGGTTATTTCCACTTTGTTTCATGTACAACTTTCTAACTCATTTTATTCAACTTATTAGAGAAACCTATATATTGCTTTTTTACAACAGCCTAAACTTTAAATGTAATTCTTACAGCCTAAATTCTAAATGTAAATCTGACAGCCTACAAAACTATAAAGCCGATATCATTTTGGTCATTGTCAAGCCTAAATATTCTTCCACAACCAAGCCTAAAGTATTATGCATTAATTAACTGTAACTGTGTAGTATTTCTGCAGTGTAACAGATTTCGAAAACTTTTAATAAGCTATAAGCCGATTATATGGCTGATATGTAACTAAACGTTAACATTTCTGTTATATTACCATGTGGCTTACCTAACATGTACAGACAGTGTTATGCAACATTACGCATGTTATATTAACAATCACCATCTATGTAGCAATTTGGTATTTATGCTACAACATTTGATAAAAACAGTCAACTCAAAGAACTATCTTTTATGCTTATTTAAATAACTGTAAGTTTTCTAAAAAGGAAATTGTTATCTGTGTTATACAGTTAAACTGGTGCAAGTGCAGGAGATGTTTAAACCAATGAGATAACCTGCTACTACCACTATTAGAAAAGGCCTACCTTGCAACTAAAGAAATGGAATACCTAATCAAAATATTTCCTACTGAGTTTTAATTAGAGACAGAAGTTAACTTAAAAACGAGAACTATCTGCTTTTGTGCTTTTCTTATGTTAAGTGTTAAATAGGCTGTATCTTGAAAATAATTTTGCACATGTGTACTATTTAAGATATGTTAGTATTAAATAATTTGGGAGGAGCAAGCTAGCACATTTCGGACCTTAGCCCTTAAGGGCTGCATATTAGAAATTTTACACCTTTTTTTTTATATATATATAGAGAGACGTCTCATAATGAAATTTGTCCATTTATTTAATTATTTATAATTACCTTTTAGAGTTGGCCAACGACAAATATATTTTTTTTCTTAAAACAAATCCATGGTATTTCATGTTAAAACTTTGTAACTTGTAAATCTTTTTTTGTATAATTTCTGTAATTATTATTAAAAGGGAGGGTTTTTGAATTTTATTTTTGGGAAGGGTTTTTAAATTAAATTTAATAAAATATATATGTTTTCTTTTTAAATCTCAATCTTTTTTGTATTAAGGGCATGTTAATTATCTTTTGTATTAAGGGCGTATAAACTTTTATTTAACTTGGTTAATAAACCTAAAATTATACATATTTCTATGGTTTATTGAGGTAACCTTTAGGTATCCTGTGCATTGTAAGAGATAAGCTGAAATATTTCTACTTTTGGTGATATTTAAAATTCTAAGGTAAGTTTTGAACAGTACCAATCTATGTGGCCCAGTATTGCTTCCGTTCCCTTAATTGTTCTTTTTGTAAGATTGGTACAATATTCAAACGAAATTAAGTTTGTCCACACTAGATATTTAATCAGTCTCTACAATTTTTTTATTTCGTTCCGAAGTGACGCCGCTAAGGGACCCTGTGCAGTTACGCAGTAAGTAGGAAAAATACAAGATAGCTGCAGCCCTGACGGAGGCGGCCAGGGTTTATAAGGGTAGCCTCAGGTAGTCCCGAGTCCACCGGCCAGTACAAGGGCAATAAAACCTAAATATATAATGAAAAGAATTCGCCGACATTTACTAAAGACGATGCTGTGGAAATGTTTCATCTATTAAACAATATTTAAACATGTCCTATAATTTTACTTAAGGTTCTTACTTTTCTATGATACTTATTTATAGCTTCCCTCTTTCATAAATAACAAAAAGTTTATTTGAACTCGGATTTGAATATGTTTGTTGGATGAGTACTTATTAAAAACATTTTAAAAACTTATCAAAATAGTTGTTCTTGAAAGGTGTATAACAAACGATTGTCTGTAATAACAATTTGAAAAAATGTTGTCATAAACATTACTTATTTTGCCCCTAAACCATCGATACCCATGAATGATAATGTAGATTACAATTCCCTACTATAAATATTGTCCAAACTCAACTATGTTAATTACTAGATTACAAAAATGTCTTTTCAAAAGCCTATTATAATTTACTGGTTTTATTAAAGCTATTCTACTTACAAGTTATTTTAAAAATCTCAGCAAATATTTATAAATGTAAAACGCAATTTTACACACATAAATTAACTGAATTTTTTAAATTCGATTAAATTTATGTTTTTTAAAGTGTAAAAACTACGAAAAGACATTATTTATACTTATATCTAAAACCAATCAGTATAAAAATAAAAATAATACAAGATATTATTCAGCCTTATTTTCTTAAAAATTGTATGCTGGCTGGAAAGTTCTCTTTAGAAAATAAATGGAGCTCAGTGGTTAAAAGAAGGCCTATAGAAAATATGCATTCATTCAGTAAGCTCCGCTCTGTATACTTGTAGTCAAGTTAAAAAAAGATTTTAAAAAACATTGAATTTTATTTTTTGATTGAATTCGAATTTTTTTTCTTTATTAAAATGTCAGTTCTGGCTTCCTATTAAACACACTAACAGTCCCCTAGAGTGGGGCGGCAACGGAAAATACCGCCATCATGTATTACTTACCTTAAACTTGTTATTAACTGAATATGTACAATATTTGTTTTAGTATTATCAATAAAATTATATTTTTAGCTTAATTAGACATGCTCTGTAGATATCAATTAATAAAAGTCCCCTCAAAATCTGCGCTTTGTTGGTGACAGCACTTTAAATCATTTATAAAACCCATAATCTACTCTAAATGAAATAATCAGAGCAGCCAAATATAATTTAAATTATATGTTTAACATATTTTTATGGTAAACAAAATACATCTGGCTAAGGATTCACTAAGTTAAGTTATTTATAAACTTATTATACAAATCGAGGCTACGTGATTTCAGGTCGTTCTATTGTACCGTAAACTAGTAAAATAGTTTTTTTTGTAATAATTATTTAAGATTTTTGACCATACATTTCAAATATTTTTAGATATAACCAAAATTTTATTACAAAGTGTGTATATAATTTTACAAATTATTGTTTATATTTATAAAAAAGTTATATATTTTTACTGTTGGAAACTTGAAGCAAAGTGCCCGAATGAATTTTGTTAGAAAGCAATATATCATAAGCAAAGTTTGGTAAAATTGTCAGTTCTGAGTAAAACAAATATACAAAAACCAAATACCAAAATCGTTTACACCCGCCAACTTAAAAAACCCCAATAAAATTCAAACTTTTAAAATATTGACTTTTAAAAGACCTTTATAATTATGTAACACCGAACTGCAGTAAATATTTATTTAACAATCACAACCTCGTCCAAAATATACTTTTTAGGCCATTGGAATTTGAAAACAAATATTTCTCTTACATTCGTTTTTGGTGCAAAATATTGAAGTTTCAATAGAAACCAAGCTATTGATTCTGGTTATATAATTAGTTTCTAATAATGGATTGGCAATATTTTAAAACAAAAGTTGTTTAGACATTTGTCATGTTCTGGGTTCCTCTTTATTATTTTTTTAACTCACTGTATTCCAAGAAAATAAAGAGGAACACAGAACTAGAATACTAGAACTGATGTGTCTAGAAAACTAAAAACTAAATATATTAGAATGAGAGAAACCACTGTCACCAGCAGACCCTACTCAAGAGTAAACTGCCGCATGTGCGAATCTTGGGCAGTGCGCCACTACAGGGGGGTACGGGGCGTGAGGCTAAAAATAATTTGTTGACAAATTGGTGCTATTTGGCGAGTTTTAATGCATTTTTAGATAGTTTTTGATCTTCTCAGAACTGAAGGTTCAAAATGCATAACTGCATGTTTTTAAATATTTAAGATACAAAAAATATCAAGTTTTTATAGCCCTGCTTCTTTAATTTATTGAACTTGTCGGTATAGAGTTAATGATTTTGCCAAAACCAATTAGTCTATCTGATTGAATTATTTATGACATGGATCTAACTAAAATAAGCCAGTGAAGAATTCAAAAAAAATATATTTATGTAATATATTTTGTAAACATAAATAATACAGAACGACTAAAAAGAGTAATACAGAATTTTCGTTGTTCAAAATTAAATTTACCAACCTAAAATGTTACTGCTAAATGTTAAACCAGAGATTATATTAAAACACACCAAACACCAATACAAAAAGAAAAAGATATCCAATGACACTACAAGCCTGCTTGTACTTAAGATTTCGGAAAGTATACTTTTCTTGACTTTTTGTTTGCAAATTCAGTAACGATTTTGCTTATATACATTTTTTCAAGAATCAAACACTCTATAGATATCATGGAGAGTCCGACCAATCTTTCTTGGGACATTGAAGACCTCAGATAGTTTTTTATTGTTTTTAATTTAGAGAAACTCCATTCCCCTGAAGCAACAAAAA
>JAGFPH010017705.1:0-17279 GCA_018207615.1 Philaenus spumarius | reverse complement strand
TTAAAAAATAAACAAGTTTATGTTGTCAATCTAGCATCACGGCGACGCGACGGCCGCACGGGGTAGCACAACGGTAGCGAGGACGGCCAGTAATTCAAAGGTCGCGCGATCGAATCCCGCCTGGGACAATAACTTTTTTATACGATTGACGTAGGTAGAATATTATTTTTTTGTTTTGTTCTAAAAAGTAGTAAATAAAATGATTAAAAACAATATTATTTTGACTACAGTAAGTTGGGAGAAAGTTTGTGTCAGTTAACTGATACCGTTTATTTTTATAAGTACATTAAAGTATGTAGATTAACATAAAAAAAGTTTACCAGTCTATCGATTTCCCAAAGTCGAAAAAAAATCGATTATCATTTTTTTTCGATTATCCTTAATATTTCGAGCTGGGATGAAGATAGAGGAAAATAAAAATACCACCGTGTAGGGGAGGTATTTTTCAACAAAAAAGGTCATATGTATTTATTTCGTCCGAGCAATGGTTTGTCTGGAAAAAATTCGATAATGCAGGTATGTATTTTGCAGCAGGGGAAATCACTAAAAGGGGACATCTTATTCATATATGAAGCGTTGGCTCATTCTAAATTGGCCGAATTTTAATATATCGAATTGAAACTTGACATAGGAGTTAAAATATATATTTTAAACATTTTTGCTGAGTCTCAGCTTGTTATCTTGAAAATTAAAATTAAATCTTGCTCCTAGCGGTTAAACTGAAAAAATGAAGTTGGCCGCCATATTGGAAAAATGGCGGAGTTTTTGGAAATGTTAATATTGTATTTTTAATGTAAGGGAAAAAGTAGGGAAGGTCCCCCATTTAAATATTGTTGTAACTTTTATAGTTTCTGAGATGTCAATGGTGGCCCATTTAAAAAAATCACCCTGTATACAGGCCTAATTGACATGTTTGGTGCAAATTTGTTCGAAATCGATCGAATAGTTTTCTCTCTAGCTAATAATAATAATAATAATATTTATTAGTTGCTCTCCTACTTTAATACAATTATGAAGTCACAGTGAATCTGTTTAATAATTTAAACATGTTTGTGAGAAAGTATGTGCCAGTTTCCGGTACCAGTTTCATAGATAGCTAAATTACTCAAAAACCTTAAAGTTTAACAGAAAATGTCAAGACACCCTTTTTTGTAGCCCTTTTGATTCGATATCGAATGATGTAACTGTCAAAACAATAGGCTACTATATCCTATACGCCTTTCGTACGAAAAATAATAACTTTAAACATTCATTTGTTAAATTTACAGATTTCTATATTTTTACAGTTAATCTTCGTCGTCTGCAAACATATCAGGTGATGCTCGTAAAGTAAACGTAATCCTTACAATCATTTTACCACTAATCTACTGAACTACAATATATAATTCAACATTCAATTAGTACACTTAGGTTGGCAGCACTACTCTATTTCCTAAAAACAGGTTGTCGTCGGCAACATATCAGCCTAGTGTTCAACCCGGCATCCTATACCAATACAGTAAACACAACAATATTGTATGTACATTTGCTGTCATTATCTTTAACTTAGCTATTATCATTCATTCGATTGTTTTGGCAGTTACACCATCCAAAAGGGAGTCAAACCGTACTCTTTATAATATTAGTATGGTTGAGAATTCATAAACCTATTGCTCATGCGCGCTGCAGAACCACAGCAGACACTATAGTTTATATAACAGATTTTCCTAACAATGGGTCTTCTCGTGTGTGATAGTTGCAACACTATTTAACAAGTCTTAAATTTGCAATCCTCCTTTACAGTTCAAAGGTTCGACGTCTTTACTGAAACAATGATCGCGTTATATAACTTAAACGATACAATCTACAATCGAAATCTAATTGTAAAGGTTAGGAAGTTACGTCGATTGTTTGTGGTGGTTTAAAATACACGATAAATCGAGAGTTCCGAGAGTTTTATGGTTTCGCGGAAGTGTGTATCGGTTACAAAGAGCTATAAAGGGTAAATGTTAAAACAATATGTACGGCGTAAGTCAAAAGTAAAATTGTAAAAATGGGATCACAAAAAAATACTTGAAATTTTTCCAATTTTGTTTTGCCGTTTAAAAATACTTCATACAAAATATTTTTGAAGTAAAAACTTTACGCGTTGAGCGATTTTTGGATTTTTGAAATCTTATGAGTTCGCGTCACCGACATGCTAATGTTGACAGTATATCTGTAGCTATAAGTATGACGTGTTGCGCTTGGCCAGCTGTGAAAGATATTATACTAATAGCTAGTTAGCCCCTGTGAAAAATCACAGGCAGATTAATAAGATACACATCAGAAATACATCATGCAAAAAAATACTATTTAAAACAACAGACTTTATCTAGGCCTATCTAACTTCGCTGACAGGGATTTTTAACTCGGTAAATGTGTACAATTATAAGGATTATAAAACTGTAGGCCTATTTGTAAAAAGTTTGTATTTATGTACGTTACAATATATTTAAAGAATGTTAAAAATATTATCTTTTAATTGCTTGTTATTTAATATTGATAGATCGAAAATGATTTAGAAGTTATTAAGATTATAGTGAAGAAATTAATAATCGAATATGTGTATATGTTATACGAAGATGTACGAATGTTTCCGAAGTTAAACAAATAGGTATCTCTTCTTTAAATTTGTATAAACGAATATGTTGATGATAAAAGGTTGTATTTATATACAGTTTATAACCTCAAAGCAAATATTATAATGTATTATAGCATACTTTAGTTCTATAACTCATTTAAAAAAAAATCAACTTCACAAGAAATTAGAATGATTGAAATTGTATGAACATAACCCCAAAGTATAATCTACGCTGGGATTGTTTAAGTATTACAGATGATCAGCTGTTATATTATATGTTACTCACGTACGTAAGGACGTGCACTCGCATTTGTCCACAAAATCCTTATTTTTGTCTATAATTTTAACGTTTTTCAATTTTTTTAAAAGGAATTTTAAATACTTTTACAATAAAAAGTAGCTTCAAATATTCTCCGAAAGGTCCTCTACAAGTAACGAAAGTTTCTTCAAAATCGGTTCAGCCATTCCGGAGATTAGCCCGGCCAAACAAACAGACGGATAGACAGACGGACAAAAAATGTATAAATGTGTGTTAAGTTTTTGGTAACGTGCAAATAACAATATGATCTTAGAAAAAGGCTTATATTTTGAAATTACAGACAGACACTTCAATTTTATTTACGCGCTAGCAGGTACCCGTGGCTTCGCCCACAAAAAACAATAAATTATAGTTTAAAAAACAGAAAAAAAACAAGCTTTAATAGCAAAAAGAACTAAAAATTTGAAAATAATTGTAAAAAAGCGTATGGTGCTTGGTGCTTGGCATCAAATGTTACAAATATTTTATTGGTACATATTTACAAAAGTAGAGTTATTATAAAAATGTAGTACCTAAAACGCACCCCACGCTTTTTTACAATTATTTTCAAATTTTTAGTTCGGTTTGCTATTAAAGCGTGTTTTTTAGTCTTTTAAACTATAACCTATTTTTTTATTTTTTAGTCTAAAAACGGAATCAAAAGTAGCCTACATAATTGCAATCAAGCGACTAGATTTTTTGTATATCGTATGTGTGAAAATGTATTTAAAGTTATGTATGTAAAACTTAGGGCGTGGGGGTTAGGGGTAGGGGGTGTATGTAAATTATTTTATTGTCATCGGTCTTTGACACGTGTGCAAATTTTCAAGTTAACCAGACGTCTTTAAGTTGGTTAAAACTACTATGAAAGAATCCGTTATTAATATACAGGTTAAGTGATACAAAAAATTCTTTAATCCTGAGTATCCTGACAAGGATAATTTGACAATGGGATAAAGATTTCACCTGTGTTTCAGATTACTCACAGATCTCAAATCTTTAAAAAATAAATTACTGAATTATAAAATATCCACCTTTTAAGTACAAATGTAACTGTAGCTTAATTAAGAAAATCGAATGAGAAATAACAACAATATGAACATGATTACAAATTAGCTGTTTATTAAGACCGAATTTTGCGTTTTGCGTCAAATATCGCAACAATTACTGCAGTTACAGAACTGGGACCTATTTTGTTAAATTTATCTGCTCTTTTTACGTAAATTAAATTAAATTACACCTTAATTAACGCCCTACATATTTTAATAGGGATTTGTTTCTTTCGCCAGCTCTCTCTAACGGAGCATTTTCAGACCTATGAATATATGAACGTTTTTATTATTTTTTGTTAGTGGAATCAGCTCAGAAAGTGCTCCAATCATTATGCAAATAACTTATTAGTTTAGCTCATAATAACTTTAAAATATTTTGTTTCTAGAGTAATAAAATTCTGGGTATTGTTGACAACTACCAAGAAATACATTTTTCCTTTTTTCTCCCAATATCTCTGTTATCCTTTGAGCTACAGACAAAATAAATTCACCATTGTGTTTGTCATTAAAAAAGTAAACTGTTTTGTCTCTTGTAATTTTTTTGTAAAGTTAGCGGTTTTTGAGATATTTGACATTAAAAATTATAAATGGCCGCCATTCTTAAAATATTTAAAATAATGTTCTAATTTCTCGTACAGTGATAAAAGGTTACGCAAAAAATAGGTATACAAAGTTTGAGCTCAATATCTTTTCTACTTCCAAAAATATTAAGTATTTTGTAAAAAACACATACAGACAGACAGACGAAAAAATAAGCACCGTAGACCTATGTTAATATTGTGAAATATGTTTGTCTGGATCCCAGGAACATATCCACAAAAGGGGTCCAGAATTTCGGGGACATCCTGTATTTTGTGTTAGGGGTTGTTACTACATTTTCACCCCTTAGCAGCTCGCGACAAAATGTAAATCTGGTTTACTTTTTCTATGTACCTTGTAAGAAATAAATGAACCAAATTTCAGCTCTCTAGCTTTAAGGAAAGTATAGCATTAATATTTATTGTTTTAAGGGTTGTAAACAACCCTTAAATCAAAATGAATTCTAGCCTATGTTATTCAGAGATAGTGTAGCTCTTTATTAGTACAATATTTTTTTCAATCGGATCAGTAGTTCCATAGATTACCCCCCTCCCCCCCCACAAACACAAACAAACCAATTTTACCTCTTTATAATATTATATAGATTATATAGATATACAGTAGACAGATTGAAGGTATGCAAAGAACGTTTCAACAATGCTTGTCAAAGTTCACTTCCCAACAACTTGGCTACGCTAGTAGTAACGCTACAATCGGTCAGTAGCTGTTCAGTTGTTGGCAGCGAAGGTGACTGAGCCGAGTTGAGTTTGTTAGGTTATGTTCGCGTGATGTAGTATTTTCCCTTATTTACGTCAAATTTTACGAGAGTGAAGTGAATAATTTCAATGAGTTTCACAAACGAGATATCTACAATTTATTATTCGCTGACAATGTTATATTTTCAGTTTCCGTGAATTAGACTGGAACTTTTAATGTTTGTTTATGCAAAAGTAAACAAACAAAATGTAGCCTACGAAAGTATAATTAAAAAAGTGAACAGGGCTTTGGTCCTGCCTTTTAGTGGTTTAAGTTCAAAGTGTAGTGTAGTGAACTTTGGATAAAAAGCAGTTACGATGTTGTTCGCAAATGTGGCAGTTTTTCTGCTGGTTGTCTACTTTTGCTTAGCTCAGCAATTAAACGGTAAGTAGGCTACACTAATATAGTTACAATTGTTCAAGGTTTTATCAAACAGTAAATTGATAAGTATTTGCAATAACTCGTGGCATAATTTGCAATTAAATTGGGCTTAATTACTAAATAAAATAGGCATTTGTAGGTTAACTGAATTTTTCATGCGTTGTAAATAAAACAAACGGTAGGCACTTAATTGAATCAAATCTTTGACTATGTCACATATGTAGGCCTAAAACAATAATTTAAATCATTAAATTCAATGGTTGGATGAAAATTGTATTATAAATTTGCCTCAAGTAGATTTAATACATTTACTGTGTTAATTTTTGGCATACACACCTCGAATCGGTAATATTTTAACCTATACTTTGGACGATATTTGGTAGATACTTAAATATCAATTTTCGAGAGCGATTTTGCCTTTTTGTAGGCTGACTGTCAATTTTATGGTAGGCTTAGCTCTCTATCACCGAAGCAAAAACCAAAAAGGCCTTTGTTTTCCCCAAAAAATGTCACTGGTATTTACTCCTTAGGCAGAGGCGTAACTACAAACTTGGGGGCCCCTGGGGCAAGATAATTTTGGGGCTACCACGAATGGTCTGGTGGAAAATGTTGGAAAATTAACCTCCAAAAACGTGTTTTAGTCCATTCTAGAGGTAAAATTTACCAGGCTACATTTGTAGTACCTATGTGTTTTATTTTGAACATGATACTGAATTGAAAATATTATATTGAAACAATGAACGATTTGCAACATTATTTTCCTTCTATCTCGATCTACCTCTGTACTGTAACCTGTGTCATTCAGGACATAACTACACTCATAACTTAGGCTATATGAACTGGTCTTAACAAACAACTTTACATTTAATTTTTTCCATAATTAGTTTCAAGTAACTTAAATTAGTTTCAACTTTTGATATTAAAATATGTTTAAAGGAAAGAAAGGTTTAAAGTTTGTTTTGATAATTATTGTAGGCCGGCTAAGTTAAAGAAAATAATACAAGTGAATGTGTCACATGATTTGAAATTTTATCACACAAGTTCAAAACGAAAGCAAACAAAATTGTTACAAGCAAAACACAATAAGTTACATTACTTTACATTAAAATTCCTTTTTTCTGAATTTTGCTGAGGAAAATTCGTCACGCCGAAATGTCATCAGGCAATAGTTTCATTAAGTTGACGGCTTCCGTTTGAACTTCATTTTCGTTTGATTTAAAAATAAATTGAGGTTGAACAATTTTGAACGTGTTCAAAAACTGAGTTCATTCCTTGAAATCGCGCGTCTAGTTGCCCACTTAAAGTGTCTATCATGGGGTAAAAGACGGTCACTTTGAAGCAAGGTTTTGGCTCTTGCAGCCTTTCATCCTAGTTCAGTTCATCAAAGTGCTTCTTTGTTTTAGGGATTCTTTTTTTTGGCAAGTTTTAGGGATTCTGTTTTTTTGTGCAAAATCGAGCTCTATAGCCTACCTCAACTCACACACATACTGTAAAGTTTTTTCACTAGGTTTCGCTGTGAAATATTGAATCTTTTTCTAAAAGGGTCTAGGGCTTCAAAGAACTTTGTATTAAGTATATGTTTTATTGACCACATTAAAAAATCATATTTTATAACAATAAAGTCGTTTTGGATAGATTTCTCAGCCAATAACGTCCAAAATACACTTTTTTACATTTCCCCCATAGAAAACGAAGTAGAGCCACAGGTCCTTGGGCCTAACTAAAAAACACCAATTCAAAAGTTCACCACAAAAATAGAGAATTACATATTTTTAAATCGCCAGATGTAGGCTAGTCAATTATTCCTTCTTCAAATCGTCGAAAATATTTAACTACGGTAACATACAGTAATTGTTTAATATTTTTGGAATTTTAGAAATAACTTATGAAAATTGGCTTTCCCACGTTCGTTCAACCTAACCTCTTACCGCAACGAGGTTTTAATTGGTGACGTAACTTAGCGAAAAGAAAAAACCAAGCTTGGATAACCTAAAATATTTCCGCTTCGACGACAGCCTCGTCTCATCTAGGCCTACTGTTGCGGATTATTTTCACAGATATCATTTTGCGCCTCATCGGAGATGATCTAAAAACTTTTTTGCTCTGTCTTCTTTAAAACGCCTCGTCGGGTCGATTCGATACGATCTAATTTTGGATTACACAATACTGTTGTCGCTTTTTATACTATTTTCAAATCAGCAGTGCGAGTGGTAGCTTTTTGCGATGTAGCGAATCGACTCGACGCATATCCGGGCGATTGAAATATTTAGGCATTAAAAGTAAGAGATTTTTTCGAGTTTGATACAGTAAAACATCAATTTCAGTAATCATTATTAAATATTGTAAAACATATACAATATTATATAAAGGAGAAATTTTTGTTACGATTTCTCAAGAACTGGGTAATCAGGTTTAAGTGAAATGTTGGACAGGAATAAAGAATTTTCAAATTTGGTGTACACAAAGAAATTATAAATTATTTATTTTCTAACTACTTATATACAGGGTGTCCGAAACTTTAAGGGGTTTTTTGTCAGCTAAAAACAAGCAAATAATAGGCCTACAATATATAACATGTGTCCTATCGTCCTATCTCGATCTGTTTTCTGTCTGTCCGTCTGTATGTGATTTTTACAAATACCAAAATATCTCAGAAACGGTTTAAGATATAATCAAGAAACTAGGTATGAATATTCATCTAAAATAGGGTACATTTTACTTTAAAAATTGTTTTCTACATTCGACCACTAAATTTGAGTTATCTCCGTTATTTATAACTTAATTATTAAATACGATATATCGTTGGGTTGGTTTTAAAATAGTCTAAAAATTTTGTTACCGTACTTTAAATGTTTTTGTAAAATTTTTTTATAGCCTACTTAACATTGCAAATTTTCAACTAATATAAATTTTCAAGTAATTATGTCTACATGTATTATTAAAATTATAAAGCCCAAATAAATAGTTTTTAATAAGCAAATAGTGATAATATAGGTTTCTACTGAGTTTCGGGTGAAGGACTCATGACTTAGCGGTTTCGCGTAATATGACATAAAATTTCAACGCGCTCTATAGCAGCTACCGTACACGATTTGGCCAAAATAAGCGCGATTAAGGTGTGCAATTTGTAGGTGTGCGATTTAATAAAGTTTTCGCAGAATGCAAGCTTTTTGCAATTACAAGCATAGTTTTTGAGTTACAAGCGAAAAAGCAACAAAAAAATGGGTTTTCCACAAAGTAGGAAAAGTTGATCCCCTTTTCTAGCGGCCAAACCGTTCAACCAAAAAAATGCATTTGAGGGGCGCTTTTTGTAGGGAATTTAATGTACTTTATTTTTGTACGAGCGGTCATAGTTTTATGACTTTTTGGCAAAAAACTTAAAAAAAGTCGACAATTTTCAGGTCTTTCGCGATTTTCGTTGTGAAGTAGCAATATTGAAATACGGATTCAGCACTCCAAAAAACATATAGAACGAGTGAGAAAAAACTTCTAAATTTTTTTCCTGAAATAGGCACCCCTGGATTTGACTGGACTATATTGCCAAGACTGTTACTCGCTCGTTTACTAACTAAAGCTAATAGGCTATATCAGCCCATAAAATAACTATTTACTAAAAATAATTAGTTTTCATGTTGCAATTTTTACCCTGAACCAAGGCGAAAAGGTATGTGATAGGGTAACATATGCGACGGTTCATCTCGTTTAGGTGAACTTATTTTTCTCAATGTTTTTGCTGTACAAGCCAGACTGGCATGTTTACGCAACTGGTTGTTGCATTTTTCTTTTCTGTTTACCCGAATGAGTATTTCTAAACCAATCGCACGTTGACGCAACTTAGTTATTCATTTTACTGTCTCACTATATAGGTACTATAGTATAGAGAAAGTATAGTGATCGAAAAAAAATCGATGTTGAGATTTTTGTAGAAATATCCGTTTTGGAACCCCCTGAGTCCAAAAAAGTGGTTTTTACAAAAAAATAATAACTAATTTTTGGGGTTTTTTTGCCAAAAAGGGGGTTGTTTTTCAAAAATTTTCAAAACCATTTTTCGTGCATCTATATAGACCTAATTGACATGTCTGGTGCAAATTTGTTTGAAATCGATCGAATAGTTTTCGCTCTAGCTTTGTATACATACAGACATACATACATAGATACATACATACAGACATACAGAAAGACATTTTGTAAAAACCACTTTTTTGGACTCAGGGGGTCCCAAAACGGATATTTCCACAAAAATCTCAACATCGATTTTTTTTGCGATCACTATACTTTCTCTATACTATAGTATAGTGAGAAAGTAAAAAAATCAACTTCGTAAGAAATTATAATGATTGAAGTAGTAACATAACCCCAAAGTATAATCTACGCTGGGTTTTGTTTAAGTGTTTGCAGATGATGGGTGAAATCAGCTGTTATATGTTACTCACGTACGTATGTATCTACGTACGGACGTACACTCGCTTTTATATTAGTTGATAATCAATTAAACATATCTTACAATAAGCGTATCAATTTGACGGTTAGTAGATTGACGGTTCTAATAAGCCTAGTTCTGGTAAAATTGAGTGAGGCTGGGAGTTGTGTTGTAAGTTCAGGGCAATTCCATGTAAAAGTGACTTCAGCAAAAAAAAAAAAAAAAAAAAAAAAAAAAAAATAAATGAATATATTTTACAGTTGTAATACTAAAAATAATAAGTTAATAGTGCATATGGTTACAGGGAAACAAGCATAGTTATGAAAAAAAAGTTTTTCTATTATTGATGAATGACTTTTAGTTTCAGTTAAATTGACAGCGAATTTAAACACTGAAAAGTGAACACGTACTGTTTCCTCTCAATATTATTTAGCACTGTGTTCTGAGAATATTGTTTATATTAACTTTATCTTATCAACAATAAAAACTGAAGATACAAAATTGACTTACACCTAGCACTTAGAAAAACAATGCTTATTTTAAACTAAGCCCATTAGTACTGGGGTAATCTATATCTATACATATAGCCTAAAAGCGAAATACCACTCACTCACTCATCACGATTTCACAAAAACTACCGAACGGATTGGAATGAAATTTGGTATGTAGCTTCCTCTTGGGCCATAAGTGTTCTGTTCACTAAAAAAGTGTTTTAAAAAATTGGAAATTTTAGGGGGGTTTAGGGGGTAAAAATTACTAAATCACGATTTCTCCAAAATTACCGAACAGATTGGAATGAAATTTGGTATGTTTGGTATGTAGCTTCCTCTAGGGCCATAGGCACTCGCTAAGAAAGGGTTTCAAAAAATTGGAATTTTAGGGGGGAATTGGGGGGATCAAAGTTATTAAATCACAATTTCTTCAAAACTACCGAACGGATTGGAATGAAATTTTGTAAGTAGCTTCCTCTAGGGCCATAGGTGCTCACTAAGAAAGGGTTGGAAAAATTTCGAAATTTTAGGGGGATTAAAGTTACTAAAATCATAATTTCAGATCTTTTATTATTATGACAATAGTGCTTTTATTATTTGAGATCTATATATATAAATGCCAAATACCATTCACTGACTGAAGACTTAAAAAGAATACAATTACGTTAAAAAGACTGAAAATACCAATCACCACGGGCAACGCCGTACGGGTCAGCTAGTATTATATAAAAGCGAAATACCACTCACTCACTCATCACGATTTCTTAAAAACTACCGAACGGATTGAAATGAAATTTGGTATGTAGCTTCCTCTAGGGGCATAGGTACTCACTAAGAAAGGGTTTGAAAAAATTCGAAATTTTAGGGGAGTTTGGGGGGATCAAAGTTATTAAATCACGATTTCTTCAAAACTACCGAACGGATTGGAATTAAATTTGGTATGTAGCTTCCTCTAGGGCCATAGGTGTTCACTAAAAAAGGGTATAAAAAATTGGAAATTTTAGGGGGGTTTGGGGGGTAAAAATTACTAAATCACGATTTCTCCAAAATTACCGAACAGATTGGAATGCAATTTGGTATGTAGCTTCCTCTAGGGCTATAGGCGCTCGCTAAGAAAGGGTTTAAAAAATTCGAAATTTTAGGGGGGGTTTGGGGGGGATCAAAGTGACTAAAAATCTAGATTTCTCCAAAACTTCCGAACGGATTGGAACGAAATTTGGTATGTAGCTTCCTCTAGGGCCATAGGTGCTCACTAAGAAAGGGTTTGAAAAAAAATCGAAATCTTAGAGGGGGGGGGGTCAAATTTACTAAATCACGATCATTTGTCGCATTTATTTCACCAAAATAATTATGCAATAGTGAAGCATTGCCGGGTCAGCTAGTAATATAAATATAATATAAGTGTCTGATGTTGCATAACAAATACATTTTTCTAAGCTCATACGGTTACCTATTCATACTTTACCAAAACCGAAACATGCAGTTTTAATTTTGTATCCGTCAAGTTGTTCGTCCGGGCTAATAATCTCTGGACTGGCTGAACCAATTTTAACGAAACTTTAATTTGCACGTGGAGGAATTTTCAGAGATTAATATAGGCTAATTTTATCTCGGAAAAATTAAGGGTTCCTATTTAAAAATTGAAAAAATGTAAAAATTATGGATCAAATTAGGGGTTTTGCGAACGGACGTGACCATCTAATCCATCTATACTAATATTATAAACAGGTAAAACTTGTTTGTTTGTGTGTAGGGGGAAATGTCTGTAACTACTGAACCGATCGGAAAAATAGTTTTACTAATAAAAACTATCCCTGAGTAACATAGGCTATAATTCATTTTGATAAAAGCATTTTTTATTTCAATATTTGTAAATTTAGTCGGACAAAATTCTTAGGTTAGGCCTAGACCGATGAACCAACTCGTGTATGCAAATTTATTATCACAGCAACCAATTGAATACAATAACAGATAAAACAGCTGTTTGCTCTAATATTTCCTTTAACAGCCGATTCCAAACTTTGAAGCAATTATTTGTATTTCTAACTTTTATGTTAGATTTGTATTAAAGTGTAGACCTAAGCTTTGCTGGGTTTTTTAACCCTTATTATAACGCTGTTATGAAATATACGAAATAATTTGATTTGAACATTTATTTAAAGATATTTTCCATCTACACCTACACCTTTATTATAAAGAAAACATAACAGGTGTGTGTAGAAGGTCCCAACGGGGTTTGCGTGTGGAGCACGGAGCGGTTTCCCCTAGTTATAAATAAACAAATAATGTACGTATCAAAAGTTTGACACTTTTACAAGATCATCTGTGTTTTAATTTACCGTATACGCTGATTCAACCGTTAAATATGTATCAAAACAGTATGTAATAATGTGAAATGTACCCGTAGATGTTAAATACACCAAAAACCTGAATTGTAATTTTTATGTTCGTTCAAGTGAGTACCAAACTGGCGGATAACGGGATTTTTAGCGTTTATTGGTGCACAGCTAATAATTTACGTAGGCCTAAATTGCGTTTTTAGCCATGGGACTCGGATGTAAATTTTTTTTTTTTTTTAATTGCGTATAGTAATAAGAAGGCACAATATTTACCAGCTAGTGCTTTTTTATTTTATTTACTCACATTTGCGGGCGAAACCGCTTGAACGGGCTAGTATTCTAACATACGCCTGCTTTCATTGTCTTTCGTGGTTGGCGATGGAGGAGGTAGAAATGTCTGCAATAGAATTTATGTTATCAAAATGTAATGCAAATGTTGTGGTAAAGTATTTTCAAAATTTGCCGCGAGTCGATCAGGGTGGTTGAAAAAAATCTGGTAAATGAATTAGGCTAACGAAATTCAGTAGGAAGTCTGCATGTATTTAACGTCCATTGACGCGTTAGGCCTACGTACTTGAAAACATTTCTATTTATTGCGTCACCACGAAAGTACCAAGAACACTAATCAGTATCTTAATAAAAAGATCGTTAATTTATATTATATTGAGATGTGTTGGGGTGTTGTGATGTTTTAGTTATTTTATTAGCGAATTTCCATTGGCAAGATGAGCTATTGCAGCGACCCTTATGGTGATAGGTCTTGGGAGTAATAAATGAGCACCGATCATGGTCCCCAGAACAAGTTTTATGGTTTCATTAGAAATTATAATATGTACATACGAGTTGGCACTCAAACGGACGTATTTTAAGTCAGAATTTTTCCAAATTTGGTACACACGTTAGTTGTCTACGTCGCTCGGACGAGTTCGTTAGCAAAAAAAATCCAACAATCGGAAGCACGTGTTTTGACCATAAGTAACCCTTTTTTGAGATTTTTCGAAAACTTATTTTGGGGTTTTATCTAAACAAATAAATGTAGGATATTATTCTGCACATTTTGTTTTTTACGAGACCGTGTAGTTCGCTTGATTCTCACAAAATTGATTAAAAGGTAAAAAGTATTCACTTTTTCAAGGTAAAAAGGTTGAAATTCACGCGCGGGATTTTACCGAGTGGGCAATTGATCCGAGGCCGATCATATATTTCGTACACGCTGGCAGCTATTCAGCCCCTTCGTGAGTAGAACAATTTCCACAAATAGTTGGTTGAAACCCTAAAACGTATACATTTAATTTTGGAAATTCGTTAAACTTACGTCAACGGCTCAGCTGCGTGATCGATTAAAAAATATATATTTATTCCATAAATAAAATTACAAAGAATTTACAAATTATTGCCTATGGATTTAGTGCCCACATAGGCACGAGTCGTGCACAACATAACTTCACAATAAAAATTATGAAAAAAGAGAGAAGATAAAAAAGAAGAAGAAAAATACAAATTTAAAATGTACCAGAAATGATAAATAGGTCATCACCAGAACAACAACGTCACTCCTGTGCCTACACCAAAAATTCCCCTACAAAGAATTAGAATAGAACTCGAGATAAAAAATGAAAAGATAAAAAGAGCGACATATAGGCTAAACATAACTTTATACGTACTCCGAAAAAATGACGGACTCACAATAATCCCTCCCTACCTCCCCTAACCATAAAGAAACTTGCTTTTTAAAGGCCTAAACTGTATAATTTTGAAAAAGTCTCCGGTTTTTCGGAATATTACGGAAAATCATCTGTAAAACGTAATATGAGTTAGTAGTGGATACAGACCTATAAAGCCTATCTGTTCTTATACCCACTGCTTGAGAATGACGAGTAAAATGAGAACGACTCGAAATAGAAAAAATTAAATTGGAATTTTTATACAGAAAAGTTAAAAGAGCTGTTACAAAAAGTTGTCTAAATTATGGCTATACGTCTAAAAGTTGTCCATTATGATTTCAGCCTAATGTGTCCTTTCATGTTATCAAGTTAGCATTGTATGTAGGTCAGGAATGATAATCTGTAGAAAAGTAACGCGTGCAGAACTATGCAAAAGGTGTTATTGATGTATTTAATTGGTTTACTGATTATTTAATGTTGGGTATCAGAGTATTCGCCGCGTATTTGTCTAAAGGACCTTTTACTATGTATATATGCTATATATATATATATATTACTATATATGCAACAGTGCATGCTCCAACATAGGACTTCGTAAGTTATAGATAAACAGCGAGGGGTATTCTAACCTCAAATTTTATTTGTACGAATCTCGTCGCGTCCTACCACTCAATAGCAGAGAAGCGTTGGAAGAAGATATAATCAAACCTTGAAGTCCCTAGATCCCCACACTGCGTAGAACATTGAAGACAATTTGTAAACCATTTCGGTTCAAATCTAACAAACAGACAGTTCCGAGAATATTTAAAAATAAATTCCGCTTTCATTTTTGCGATTCTTGGGTGTTTTCTTTGTGTTTTACGCAGAACATAAACACTGAGGTTTAGACATAGTGGCTTAGGGCATAATATCCGAGGGTAAAGGCTTTGTTGTCAAACTGCTTCATCTGCCTTACCAAAATTCAGTATTAATTATATAGTATTCATTTAATTACCTGCAATATAAGCCGTCTTGACTTATAACATCACAGGATTCATAAAACGCGTTTCGGAGATGTAGTAACATCTTTATCCGTTGGTCGTTACACATTTATAACATAGACTAGCTGACCCGTACGGCGTTGCCCGTGGTGGTTGGTATTTTCAGTATTTTTAACGTAATTGTATTTTTTTAAAGTGTTCAGTCAGTGAGTGGTATTCGGCTTTTATATATATAAATCTTAAATAATAAAAGCACTATTGTCATAATAATAAAAGATCTGAAATTATGATTTTAGTAACTTTGATCCCCCCAAACTCCTCCTAAAATTTCGAAATTTTTCATACCCTTTTTTTGTGAGCACCTATGGCCCTAGAGGAAGCTATATACCAAATTTCATTCCAATCCGTTCGGTAGTTTTGAAGAAATCGTTTTTTAATAACTTTGATCCCCCCAAACCCCCCTAAAATTTTGAATTTTTTCAAACCCTTTCTTAGTGAGCACCTATGGCCCTAGAGGAAGCTACATACAAAATTTCATTTCAATCCGTTCGGTAGTTTTTGAGAAATCGTGATGAGTGAGTGAGTGAGTGAGTAGTATTTTGCTTTTATATATATAGATATACAAACACATCACATGGACGTACTAAAAATATATATATATATATATATATATATATTATAATTAGTCCTCATTTGATGTGACGGTAAATTTGTGGTGCGCACGCGTGAGAAGCATATGGGTATACTAATACAACTACTTCTAAGACTGAAAAGTATTTAACAAGAATACATTTTCGAGGTAAAAACGCCGGCAAAATAAACAAAATAATTCGACCACGCAGCTGAACCGCTTACGTGAGTTGAGCCAATTTCCAAAATTAAGTTTGTATGTTTTAGCATTTCAATCAACCATTTAAGAATTGGGTCTACTTATGAAGGCGCTGAATAGCTGCCTGCGTGTACGAAATGTATTAGTAGAATTTGTTTGCACCTAAGCCTCACAGAGGAAACACTCCAGTTTGCACCTCGAGTTGAGGCCTCGGGTTATGTAATGCTACGCTTCGCTCGCAACCCTGCCGGTGACCTTGAAACAGAAGCTACTTTTACGGTAAAACAACATACGTGGATTTGAACCGGGTACTTTTATGGTATTTTACGATTTGATCGATTTTAGGAGATCCGGACGAGCTACAATACAAGGTCGTGTAAAAAACTGTAAAATAATCTCCTATGTTTATTTTTTTTAATAAAGCCTCAACAAAGTTTCAGTTTAGGACGAAAAATCTTAAAAATTGTTACTTCCAGTCAAAAAAAGTGTTGTTGGAGTTTTTGGTTAACGCACTCGTCCGAGCAACTTAGGATACCAACGTACCAAATTTTGACCAAATCGCAAGTATAATGCGGCCTTTAGAAGGCCAACACATAAAAATATAGATATTTAGGTCTTCGAACTTATAGGTCTTACCGTAAGAGTCACTGCAATAGCTCATATTTTCTATCGAAATTCGCTAATAAGTACGAAGTAGGCCATACAAGCATAGAATCAAATAACGATAAACTTTAAACTCCGAAATTAATAACAAATATCAATGACACTTAGCTAATTACAAAACCCACACAAAATTTACAGATACTAAACAAATTACAAAACACATACAATAAACAGATACTAAACAAATTACTAAACACACAGAATTAACAGATACTAAACAAATTA
>JAGFPH010017704.1:0-17281 GCA_018207615.1 Philaenus spumarius | reverse complement strand
CTCTCTCTCAAGTCCCACATTTCTCCTTGAGAGCATTTTAAGAAGTTCGAACACTACAAATAAAGTACATATTATGTATTTTATTCCATATAAAGCAATAGAAATGTTTCTTAATACCTGAAAAATATGAACTACAAAGTTGAAAAATAAGTCTGTAATTGTCTAAATTTATTGTATGTCCCGATTGACCTGTCTAAGCTAGTTTTTTAATCGAATGAGTTTATAATAATTTAATGTCAATGAACATGTTTTTAAAGTTTCTTGTTGCTAGTAAATGCTACAATAATTTTCCCCTCTGCCTGATTAACAATTTTAAGGGCAAAATAAGCAAAGGTGCAACGATATGTGTTGCAAAAATAAAAATTATATTAAGTTATACTGTGTAAAAAAAAAAAAATGGGGTTCGGTAAAAGATTCAAAAATAAAAAAAAATATGCTTTAAATCAAAATAAAAATGCTATATGTGGATTATCTAATAATTATTAATATCTCTCCATCACCTCCTTCACTTATTCACTTTAAAAACAAAAATCGTCGCTCATGTAATACTTAAAATCACTTATATACCTCCTAGGCCTATTGCCTCACTTCAATAATAAATCATCGCCCACCTTAACTCTCCATAACATCTTTCTCCCAACTTCAACGTAGAACAATATTGTATATTTCACCTTACTTCAACTCACCTTACTATAATTCACCTTACCTAAATTCACCTTACTTAACTCCCATAATCTTAATAAAAAAATAACAATCATAATATTTGCGATAATCCACATATAACCTCACTTATACTCTGTTTGCATATATTTACTTGTAATTACTAATCACTGAAAAAATATTTATTAATTAGTTTAATTTTCTTAGGGGTGGGAACCTGGCTATTAAAGTAGTGGCTAAATGGACATTCGTGGCTATAGAAAGAAATTCAAGGCATTGCGGCAAGACAACTATTATTTACTCAATCATGATTAAAAATTAACATTTACAGCAATTAAGAAACATAAACACAATGATACAAATATACAAACAAGTCAAAAATTATTTACAGTTATACAAAGTTTCGTGAACCATATCTTAAGTGATGACGCAATAAAAGTTAAAAGAAGTTAGTTTTTTAAAAAAATAAAAAATTCTACATTTGCAGACTAAAGATATGTCTTATGGCCATTATTACTTACAGTTTCACTTATTATGTTCGTCGCACTGTTCGTTACCTAGGATTTTTTCGTCGATTACACAATTCACCTCTGAAGCCTACCTTACATAATCCCGCCAAAGCACATGGAAAAAGTTATGTGTTGAAAAACAGTTAATTTATTTGATCAACTCAATTTCTGATAACTACAACAACTCGAAGACACATTTGTTTTACTTTGGGACAAAACTCGTCACCCTGTTATAAGAAAAAACTACATTTTCTTGCACTTTTATTCGCCGACTTTGTGCAACTCGCACTACTATATCGCCATCTTGGTAGAAGTCTAAGTTTTTCATCGACGTTCCGTCGCGTACCCTCTCGCTGAGAACCTGTCTCTAGGCACGTACGCAAGTTGTTTCCCTCTCTCTCTTTCTTATTGCTTCCATGATCACTGCATACATTATCATATTAAGATCTCAATACATTGAATTGTGTTATGTACCGTTACTGTTTTCTATTTATTGAACTGTTTATAATTTCGACTGCCGCTTCATTATTCGCTTATAACGCACCACTCATTGAAATAAAGTTCCCATATAATTTTCACATTTTACACACGATCATATATTAATATGTTTTTTAAGTCTGCTTTTGTTTTACCTACTTTTACTGTCTGCTTTTATGTCTTATTATTTGTTTATTAAAAAAAAATGATTCTACTGTAATTACTTTGCGTCATTAAGAAATATATATATAAAAATTATAAATGATTAATATTATTTAAGTATTGCGTCATTATTCATTTAGACCAAATCTCTGTGTCTTTAGTCACTATAGGAAACAGCTGATCATTTCTTATTTTATATTTTCTCTGTGACATGGATGTTAGTGTTACAAAGGGTCGACTCTCATGCACTTCCAATCTAGTTTGCCTTCCAATTTCCAATCTCAGACCAAATATGTTTATATGTGATATATTTATATATTTTGTAGTTATATATTTATGTGGCTGCTTGAAGGTAGAGTTTAATACAAGTAATTTTGTAGGCCTACAATTAATTGTAATTTTGACTAAACACATTCATCAAAAATTTAAGTTTATTTAATTTATTTTTATTTTTTCTGTTGCCTACAACTGTTGTTATTCAACATAAAAAACCAAAGCCATATAATAAATATTAGTTATAAATTATGATTTTGATTAAAGAAAAATTTTATTTAAAAAAAATTGTACTTTGGTTACTCCCTACTTTCTATAAGAACATGAAAAAAATTAAACCATAAACTAAGCTTGCTCACTGATTAACATAAACCCGAAAAACTGCAAAATTCCTCAAGTGGTAATGTAATACTAAACATGTTGAGAAAAAGAAAACAATTAATATTTACAACTAAGTTTATTCAGCTCAGACCACTTGAAAAACAAGAGGCTTTTTCACAAATTCTTTTTAGGACAAATTTGACAATAACAAAGATGTGGTACTTAAATTTACCACAATGGGTATGAGTTTCTTTGACACAAAACTACTTAAAACGTCTTCAAACTCTATCTTTTGGAGAACAACATTTTTACCGGCCATTATATTAAGTGATGCAAATCTGTTTTGCACCATAATAGACTTATGGCAGTTTTTAACAATCTTTGTTTTTGAGAATGATCTTTCCCCAGTAACATTGGTGATCAACCTCAAATTGATACATTGAGAAAAGTAGATTGCAAATTCAAAGAAGAAGCTGTTATCAATATCAATAGTTTACTATATTAAACCTTTGTTTTTTTTTTTCTGTCCAAGATCTCACACAGGGGTCCAAGGACCATGGAAAATCCAGGGCCCTAAAGCGGCAGCTTTCTTTGCTTTATGGATCATCCAGCACTGACTATCACACAAAAAACTTCTTCTTTTTTTTGCAGTTTAGCTCCAAATATTGCTACTAAAAACTGGTGTATTAAAACAACCAATTTAGAATTATTTATCTATAAAAAAATAAACGCTCCATTCAATCTCTTCTGATTTACAGATGCATGCCGAGTTTAGTAATTACAGTGATTTTTGCATGTAGGTATTTTTCTACATAGGTCCTTAGGTAACTTAATGCAAACCTTTAATTTATTGCTTGAAGGATAAAATACTAAATGTAATTTTGCTATTAGCTTCTTATTTGTTTGCTAATTGTATTTTTGGGGAAATGGTGCTCTGTAACACACATTTTATAAAAAGAAAACAACAAAAAGGTACCTTCACATTTTTACAACATTGGAGATTTGAAAGTAGTAAGCTAAAAATGCCTTAGTGTAGGTTCATATTGTTCCAATAAATTATGTAAATAAGAATATAGCATTATTATATAAATTTTATTGGTTGTACAGGTAGTTACAACATTATGTTAAATGTTTTACAAATATTTTTGTCAGAAGAAAAACAAATACAGATAGAATGGTATCAATGCTGAATTTGCTATTTTAGTTTGCATTGTAGACAATCTTAGCTATCATCCCGGAGTCTCTGAACTGTACTGCTATCAAAACACACTGTCAGTTGTATGTCATCTTGTTATTGTTGAGACAAATTTTATGATGACAGCTAATGATTTGTGCTTGAACCTAGTTCTGTTACTATTGGTGATAATGAATCTAAAACTTTATAATTATGCTGAGTGGTATGATGTATTAAGAGTCAAAGATATCTTTGTAGCTTACTCAGATTTCACACATACAGTATTTAAATAGGTATAAAATTAGACTTTTCATTCAAACGTTTTACAGATTTTTGGCCAAAAATCAATTGTAACTTGGCTCTAAAACCGGGAAGTATATATTTTGAATCACTGATAAGAGTATTCTCGAAATGATCATGTACAAGATCTCAAGACTAAATTCATTTAAAATTTAGGATATTTTGTTTCACAAATTGAATTAATACTTACAATAAAGTGTAAATACTACTGTTAATTATTTTAATTAGAATGGATAGGCCTAAGAGTTAATTTTACAAAATAAATATATACAAATATTTGTATTTTTTCATATATTACTCAGTTGACTATAGAAAGTTTAAAAATAATAATAAAGAGTAAATGAGCGTCAAGTTAAACATTATTCATATTGTTAATAAGTATATGAAATAAGGAGGGTATATGCAGTGAGTTTTATCAGTAGGTCTACTATTTTAGCCCTAGATTACTAACCATATTTTTATATCCTTTATAAGCCATTAGTAAATTTGACAACTATATTTTATATTTTTTTTTTACAAAAAATATTATAACAGTGCAATGCCTAAAAGATTTATTTACTCTCTACTGACGTTTTTGTGTCACAGAAATTGTTTTTACATCTTTTACATTAAATTATAAAAAAATAATGTTGATGATACTATTAAAAAAAATGTGATAAAACAGGTAGGCTAATCGCAAAAAGAAAAATACTTGAAAAACAATTTTTTATATCAAAACCGTAATAAGTACAATGGAAAAGACTCGAAAATTAATAGAATATAGTTTGTTTAACCTTTGATTGGGCACATTGAATTTGAAACACGATCGGGACGCTGAAGGAAGTAACCTCCATTGTAAGAAAGAAGTATTAACCAGGGTTGCAGAAAATGTTTAGCGCACCGAATTTCCCCAGAACACACGTTTTTTCACTAAAAATTTCCCCGATCGTAACAGATGACCTGACGATTGCATTCAACTCCCCTCCACCCCATTATGCAAAGAAAATGGAAACAAACAAATGAGCGTCATCAAATCGTACACATTTTACTGATAAAGGAAGTTATGAAATGAAAAAACTTCAGTAATACCTTTGTATTAAGTACCTTTGTATGATATGGCTTAATGTGATCTAGTTTTGTTTGTTTGAATAATGTAATTTTTTGTATGAAGCTAAAACAATTTACATACCAGTACCATAATAATTATTTACACCTAAAAAAGTATTAAAACACCAGCTGTTTGGCCGGCTGTGTTTTGTAGCCAATCAAGAGCTTTTCATCAATCTGCAAAAAAAATATCGAATTGGCTGCTCGGTGTAGGTCTATGTACTTTGTGTGAATGTAAAAAATTGCCGCCATGTTCCATATGGCGCCCAACTTTGAAATTTGTTATGGAACATCCTGTATTTTATGGTTTTTTCAGGAGTAAAACAATATTTTAAGAATGTTTTATTATGGGGCATTTTTTTTTTAATCTTTAGGCGTTTAGGAATTACAGTCACTTAAAGTTCAGAAAATTAGACGTTTGATAGGCCACAAATAATTGATTCCCACCTAAAATGTTACAATAGCTAAAGATATCGGCGCGTAAGCGGGCACTTGAGCAAACCTCTACTAACTTGACTAAAAACATCAGCATTCCCGGCGGGTAGATCAGTTCCAATTTTAAAGCAAATAACCACAAGTAAGACTCAGCACTGACTGAATATCCGGTATCCGGTACATAGTCCAGGCGCTACACGGGTTGAGTATGCACTGAAAGTCTGACTTTTGATTATTGTTGGGGATATCTAGTAGATGAAAAAAATCGATGATGTCGCGTTTCTAGGGTGGTCACAACTCGGGGGGGAGGGGGGAAGTTGCGCGCGTGAATGGTTTACGTTTCCGCGTCTAACTCTAAAACGGTTAAAGATTGAAAGGTGGTTTTTAAGCGTCTATCTACGCCTAAATTTATTTCCCTTCAAAAAGGTTATAACAACTTTTCTTCTATCTCTTATACTTTAGGCCCCAATCAACATTTCTTGCAAAAAGTAAAATGTGAAATGACTTTAAAATGAAATATCGGAAATATTGTACGTTTTTAGGACATGTTACAGAACATTTATTGTTAGGAAAACTAACAAGTAGTACAACAATACCAAGTTTTTGGAAATCAGTGCAAAAACAACAGAGCTACGTTGAATTCTGTAAGAGTAGGCGTGGAAAATTCGTAGTAGTATCGAGGCGCGCCAGGGATAGCAAGTCGCGCACGTGAACGGTTTGAATGCAAGAGACTAACTTAAATTTAAAGTAACATTATTGTATTTTATTATAGAACCTATAAATGATATCGATAAGAGAATACCACATAATTATAACAGATAAAATTAGTAATAATAATATTAACTAATTTAGTACATATGGTTGAACAAGTTTAAGTTACTTACTTTTGGTTTATGTATTTGAGGTACACGAAGTTTCCTTTCATCCCTTTTCAATTTACGTTTGCAGCAATAGCAATCTTCAATCAAATACTCCACTGAGAAACATTGTTAGTGGGACACTGTCACCATCAGAAACAGTGGCCTCTTTCCTTCTTAGTATGGAGAAACTTAGTTTAAGATCAATATAAAACTTTTAAAACTGAAAGAATGGATCGAAAGACCAAAGGACTGTTTGCCCCAATACATCGCAATAAGACTTTTTCATTTAATTCTACGCCTACAGAAAAAAACAAGAAGAATAAAACAACATCACAAGATGAAAGCATTGCTAAAACAATTTTGTTGGCCTCTCAAAGAAATTTATGTTTGGATGAAGTAATGAAGCACAAGTTAATGCCATACCCTCCTAGCTTAGCTCTTGAAAATGGAAAAAAAAAGTATTAAGTCGGAACTAATCAATGTTATAGAAAGTGATTCTCATTGCAATGAGTCTATGCAAACCTTAGACCAATTTCAAAACCAAGTCAACATTTTTGATGTTGTATGTGTATAGTGCAAGTGGGTTATCTCTTTAGGCTAGGTCAGATATGGCTGCTAGTAAATATTCTTTATTTTATGTATACTTGCTGAAATACTGTATGTTGCCAGCTGTTTGCCTACAATGGTTGGAAACAATTATTCACCTAATTGGCATTGGATTAATTTAAAGTAATACACTTAATGTTCTTCTTCTGCTGTATGTTTATCTGTTTGTGTTTAACTAGAGCCTGTGTACCTATATTTATCATTAGATGTTAGTCTCTATTTCTGTCAGTTACTGGCAGAGCTGCCAATTTCCATTAAATTAATGTAGATGGTGACGGTGACATGACAGTAATGACAAAAGTCTTCATTTGTAAATATTAATAAATCAATGTTGCTGTAGCTAAGGGTTTTTGTTTTTCAGTGCAGTAAATCTAAGGTTAGATTTTGGTTACTTCTTTTACTGCATAGAAATGTATTAGTTCTGGCTTTGTATGCTAGAATTCATACAAAACTGGATGTATAGAACTTTTGTATAATTGTTTTTACAACCTAAGCAGATATAGTACCCTCATGAAGTATTCAGTAATATATGTTGCGTGTGTTAAAGCTGTACGTCACACAAATTGCATCTAAAATTTGTAAACACAGCAACAAAAATTAAATCTCTTTTGTATTGGTTTCTTTTCTTCACAGGAATTTCTCGAAGAAAGTATTCAATCTTGATTTTATCAACTTTTATAGAACTTGGTATATTTTTGGTTAAACTTAATAAATATATATATATTGTTAACTTTAATAGTTTCTACAAATTTCTTTAAATAAAACTGTTGTGTTGGCTTATTAGGCTATAATGAAAACAATATTTAAACAAATTTAATAGAGCCAATAGACAAACATACTAACAAGATAATATTTTGGTGTGTACAAAAGACCAGTGTTACATACTAATTTAAAAGTATGTTAAACCTAAATATTTTTATAAAGAACAGTTATGATTACTTATGCTTTAGTTATGTTTAAACAGATAAGTACATATAAATATTTTTTTCCTACAGCTACTTTAACCCTTTGAGGACCAAGAAGTGATAAAATTTGAAAAAACTATATATTTCTTTATTTTTGTGATTAACTAAGGTTAACTAAGGTAAAAAATATTTTTTTATTTTTTTACTGGTTTTTTTTTTTAGTAATATTTATATATATATAAATATATAAATACCTTAGTAAAATTACGCAAAACAGCCCCACCCGGAGACCAGATATCTAGTCATATCCCTTCAGCTTGGAAGCGAGCCAACCACCGTTTGCTTTACTTCCGCCCTCCTACCCTCAAACCACAGATATGATTAGATATCTGGTCTCCCTAGCCTAGATTCGAACTCGGCATCTTGTGATCAGAAAGACGCTTCGTTACCACTAGACTACGGCTTCATGAAATAAAAATGACAAATTAACAAAACTTCAGTTACCGGTACTTTACTATCGGTATAAATATTCCGTGTAAAGTAAAAGATAGTTTGTCAGCACCATCTAGGAGCGGTTATTGGAAGTTTGCTTGGTTGCTCTTAAGTTTTAATCTGTCTAATTTGTATGTGTGAGAGGTTTATAATATAACTTAGATCAGTTCTTATTAAGTTAAGTAATTAATTTAAAGCAATATGCTAAACTTTTAATACAAAATACTGACAAATGAAAGACTAGAACATGTTTTAAAAAATTGGGGAAATCACACCATATAAATTGTCAATTGAAAGCAAGCACTAGCCAAGCAAGTCCTGCTTTCTGGTGGCATTTGTTGAAACTAGGTGTAGACCTGATGTTTTACAGACCTGCCATGGTACTCTAAAGTACCTCCATGGCTCAACTTGTAGATAAAGCCACTGTTACCTTTTATAAAGGCAGTTAAATTGGGTGGTACTTAAAAGTCCCGTCAGGCGACAAAGGGTTAACAAAGTGTTTTTATGCACACTCACAGCAATGCACAAATTAAACTACATGTGTTAAACATCAAGTAATTTATACAGCTTTGCTTTACTTTACCACATGGCGTGCGGTAAAATAATACTTTTCGCACACCAGCTGTTTACTTTTCGCACACCAGCTGTTTACTTTGCGCACACCAGCTGTTTACTTTGCACCCTAGGGCACATATTTTGATTGTTGTGAGACTAACCTCTGTAAAACAGATCTTTTTAAAAACTAAAGCACTAATTTAAAATGTAGCTGTAGGAAAAACGTTGTGTATAAAGTGTACTTTGTTACGCTCAATAAACTTTAACGCCTGAGGCGTAGCCAATGTTTATCTCATACGAAAAACTCAACTTTGTACCCTAGATACACAAATAACTATGTTGTGCTTTTTAATTTTAGTTTAAAAGATCTTGTAGCCCTATATGAATATACAAAATTTAAGAGGTGCTAGAATTATTTGGTAAGAATAATTTAGGGTTATTTGGATATTTGATGTTTTGGCTTGTTTCATAAAAGCTAGCGCAAAATATGTTGTGAACAAAAAACATCCTAACTTTTTCACAATGCTTGTTTGAATGACACTTAATTGTATTTTTAATTTTCTTCTCAAGTCGTATTGTAAGCATTGATCACTGAGCTGCTGAAGGCAACCTATGTCAAAAGTGTTTGTTGTGTTTCTAATATTTAATGGAACACTAAAAATATCTGAAACGCAATTTTAAATTTAAATGTAATGCATACAGGTTTTTGTTGTGTTTTTATACATACATGAAAATACTAACAATTTGCAAAAATTGTTCCTACAGTAAATGTTACAGATTTAGACAAAAATGTTGCAAAACAAGTAATTTCACAAAAAATTACTCTTCTCACCGATTGAGATTTTTGAGGACAAGACGTATTAATCAGTGAAAATAGTATTAACATAATTGGATAAATTCCTGAGATAAAACTAAGTCTTGGGCTTGATTAGCTGTTGCATAATAAAATTGAAATGTTGGTTTCTGCGAAGCGAACAAAAATATGCATTAAGTCATGGCGGAAATTAAGGCTATTTCAAAAAAACATGAGTACACTACCTAAATTACAAACATTACCATTGAAAAGCATGTGTAATACAATCCTAAACTATATTTGGCAGTTTCATGCTGTCTACCACTGCACATTTGATTGCAAATATTTCTATTTATAACCACTATTGTAAGTGTTATTAACTTGGAAATTCCTCTTTTGTAATTTTAAATAAATTTTCAAAAGTAATATTAAAATGTAGATAATTATACCGTACTTGGACAATTATGTACTTGGTCATTATCGTATAAAAAAGTTTTTAGTTTCTATATTTACAAAAAGTCTGATTATAATAGTGTAAGTTATGATTTTCAATGCTCGAAATTGTACTGTAAAGATTTGAAATCCTACATAACAATAATAACACTTATCAGCAAACTGTATTTTACTTTATAGTTCATTGGTGCCCATTCAGCCAAAATTGCACGCAATTTAAGAAAATTCATTCATTTGCTTCTATTGTGTATAAGGTATTTGGTCCTCTCTCCCCCCCCCTCAGACACGATTAATACATTTTTTTTTTAATATTATTTAATTACAATTAGGCATGAAAGTCTATCAAGCAATATACATTTCATATTAAATGTCACTGTTGGCCGGAACATCTCCCACTGATGCACTCCTCATTATATACATAAGTGTTCATGTGTAATTAATTACTTGCACTTATCAAAGTTCAAAAGGCTTCATTCTCTTCATCCGGCGAATCTCCCCAGAGCAGTTAAGTAAACAACTCATTTCAGAATTTTCGAATCTGTGTTTGTGCTTCTCTGCATACCTTTTAATTTCCTCTGTGACGGTGTTCATCTTGAGATCACGATGAAGACTATCATTGCGGTTGAACCATGGTGCATTAACAATGCTCCGCAGAACCTTATTCTGAAATGTTTGTTTAATTTTTCCATTTGTCTTCTTTACGCAACACCACAATGTAATCCATAGGTTTACTGGTTTACTGGTCCACTGGTTTCAATATTTGCATATAGAGAAGCAGTTTGATTAATAATAAACGGTACCAGATAACTGCCACATACTTTCTCCCAGTTGAAACTTTATACCTTCCCAAGAGTATAGGAGGTGGTTATTTAGAATTACAAAAGTAGGACATACCATGGAAAATATTAGATATATGTAATACACAACCATATTAAGTTTCATATTAGTTTCATTCAATATATTAACTAATAAATATCATAATTATTATTAAAACTATTCAATCGATTTCGAACAAATTTGTACCAAACATGTCAATTAGGCCTGTAAGGTTTTGAATTTTTTTTTAAAACAAACTCCTTTTTGGCCAAAACCCCCCAAAAATCAGTTGTTATTATTATTACCTAAACGAGAATTTTTAGAAAGATGCAGTTTTTTCCGTATGGTAGGGTACATTAAGGGCTGCAAATAAGCCAAATTTTATCAAAATCATTAGAGCCGTTTTTGAGAAATTTTTATTTTTCTCGTTTTTTGGCTATTTTTGGAGGGTAAAACACCTTAAAAATCAAAAATTTTGAAAATGAAAAAAACGCCTGGAGATGTTCCAGTACTACACCTACATACCAAATTTCAATAAAATCTTTGGAAAAAAAAATGGAGTTGGTATGGTCTCCAGCTCTGTACACATCCTTACAGACACACGGACAGACATCACCAAAAAAATACTTTTTTGGGTTCAGGGAGCACAAAAACAAATAATTCCACTAAAAGTATTTTCGGGTTCAGGGAGCACCAACACAGATAATTCCACTAAACAATTTTTGGGGTTCAGGGAGCACCAAAACAGATAATTCCACTAAAAATTCAAATTTGAAAATTTGGACGAAAAAAATACTTTCTCCATATACTACATATAGGGTGGAGAAAGTAAAAAAGTGTTGTTTATTTTATTTAAAAAATAAACGGTACCAGAAACTGGTACTTACTTTCTTACAAACAAATTTAAATTATTAAACAGATTCACTTTGACTTCATAATTATATTAAAGTAGGAGGGGGATACATTAAAGTAGGAGAGTAACTAATAAATATTATTATTAGCTAAACGAGAATTTTTAGAAAGATGCGGTTTTGCATATGGTAGAATACATTAAGGGCTACAAATAAGCCAAATTTTACTAAAATCGTTAGAGCCGTTTTTTTATAAAAGAATAATAACTGATTTTTTGGGGGTTTTTTTGGCCAAAAAGGGGATTATTTTTTTAAATTTGTTCAAATCAATCGACTAGTTTTCTCTTTAGCTTTGTATACATACATATAGACAGACATTTTGTAAAAGAATTTTTTTGGACTTAAGTGGTCCCAATTTCCGCAAAAGTCTCAACATCGATTTTTTTTTGCGATCACTATACTTTTGCTATACTATAGTATAGTGAGAAAGTAAACAATAAATGTTGGATATTTATTTGATAAGAACCGTTCATGTACAGCTGGTTTAATGAAACAAATGTGGCTCGACCATGGTTGCAACCTGAGATTACCTCTGACCATTTTGGTATAAATAATATGTAAACAAGTCGGGATACCCTTGAGATTCATGAAATGTATCTCAGAGTTCAAATAATTTTATACTTCCAAAAAGATTTAAAAAAAAAATTATAAGCATTGTTGAATTTATCGACAATGCGTCATATTATGTTTAATTATTTAATCCTTGGTAATGCAGGACTCTTGGACTCCTGAACAATCCTCTTCCAAATCGTTTTTTACCCAAGCGTTCTTCCTCTGTGACTTCACTCCTATTTGGCATGGGTCTCTTTTGAACTTCTTCCATCTTTCTATTTCTTATCTACATTCCTTTCTTTTCTCAAATGTAGCCTTGTGTCTGAGGGGTTAGCTCACTTGACTGGGTTACTTAATGTCCGCAGTTTGTGAATACGTGAGAAAACCATGGCTGTTTTGTAAGAGCCATCTGTTGATGTCAGATGATAGCTTGTCAGTGCTTTTCGTCTTATTACTGCAAAAATTTCTCTTGATTCTAAACAGGGTTTTCATTGCTCTTAGTTAAAATTAAAATTGCATAGAACTCTTTATATTGAATGTATTGAACTCTCTTTTTTAATGCAGAGTTTAACACAAAATTTGTACATTTTACTGTTTTTTAAAAGAAATATGTTCTTCTTAATGTAGTAGAATTAATTATATTTTTAAATGAAGATTGTTTTAAAACCTATTTTAATTTTAAATCTATTATGTTTTACATTTACAATATTATATATTCATTGTTTGACCATGTTTACAAGTCAAAAATACACTCGAGTTAGAACAGAAATACCATACAGTTAAACTAGAAGTACAGTACAGTTAAAATAAATACATTGTAATAAATGTTCTAAATGTCTAAGATAAAAATTGTTAAACAAACATATTTGCAATTTTAATAACCTCAACTAAATATTAAATACAGGTGTTTATAAGATGTAATTTTAAATAAGACGTAATTATACAGTTTAAACTGTATTTCGTTAATAGTTTTTATTTGCTGAGCTAAGCTATTAAAAAGTCTTATGTAGTGGGAGAATAACTAGACAAATCTGACCTTATTTCATTATAGCGTCTTGTTTGGTAATTATGAACTTCTGCAATAAGTTTAAAACTTGGAAAAACTTTTTATAAGTAAAAAAATGTAGTGCACCTAGTGACAAGAGGCTTACTATATTTTGTTCAATAAATTAATGTTTATAGTGTGCTTTAAAAGTAGTGTCACACATAATTCTTGCTGCCTTCTTTTGCTGCTTAAAGTAAAGACCACAAAAGAATTCCGTTGAGGGACGGGCTTGTGTACACCTTGAACGCTCCAATCGCCTTAGTGCGACGTTGTCACGTTCTTCCCACGCTTCTAACTGAACACGGCTGATTCAACGAATTTATAATTCTTTAAACTGTGCACTCAATCCTCGAGCGGTAAATACCAGGAGTGTTCGAGACTAGTAGATATGGCAACGCTGCTCGCCTATACTATTGGCCGCCACGCAACGGTATTTTTTAGTGGTCTTTATTATCAATAGCTTTACACAGAATGATGATTGCTCCACAACGTGTCACTATATGACAAATAACTATGTGTGTAGTTGTTTACTATGTGTATAGTTATTTACAGTATATATTTACAGTGTATACAGTCTATGCAACAACAAAATTCCCTTCTGTAAAAAACTGGGTAATGTTTTTCTACAAGACTGGGATCGTTCTGAAGATTGCCTTGAATTAATTGGACCAGCTTTCAAGAAAGCAAATTCAAAATACTCAATATAGATAATAGACCTACAAACACAACATTCAGTTTTCATAATCCATAATTTGTTCATTGAAAATATATAAATAAAACGATATAATGTATCACAATACTAAAGAGTTTGAAATTACTGGCTATTCAAAGTTACCTAACAATTATCTTTACTCTTTTTGCAGAGGTGTGCAGTGGGGAGGAGTTGCCTGAGGTGGAAATCATCACCTTGTTACAAGAGCAAATTCCTCGTTATAGGTTGCGTGCTGACACTCTAACTCAGTTTACAGGTTAGTTTAATTCTTAATAAAAAATTTGTTGTCATATACATGCCCGGGATGCTCACTAATAAAAAATTGTCAAACTGAAGCCAAAAACTGCAAGTGGCTACCACACGTTTCATGCCACTTGAACTCCTTTGAGCCACATCTTCATAAATGTGACATGACTAAAGTAATTGCACTTTTTTGTCCCATGTACAGCGTCCTTTTTTGACTTCTTATTTTATAATTTTCTATAGGTATGATTACCACAAGCGCCTTTGTTGCTTTGTCTTTATAATGCTATGTTATTGAATTGTAAAAGTAGAATGGTAATTAACTTAGAAATTTAGTTTAAATAAATGCTCTGAATTAATTATGCTTGCCATCATTGTTTGTCTAGTTGTCAAAATAAAGTCAAAAGTTTATTTTAGGCGATGATAGCCTGAAATAATTTTCATTCCTTTTCTCTATGAAACAATAGTCACTAATTCTGTGATTACTAATTATGTATTTAAGAATTGCATTCAACAGAAAGAAGCTTGCCTCATTTCACCCAAAAGGAAATGATAAATATTTGAGTTTGAATGATAAATACTTGAAATCTTACCAACGAAAGCATAGTATTGTTTGATTGATAAACAGTGTTTTAGTTTTAGCATTATTCCCTCCTTCCTATGTTTAGTGAAAAGTATTTTGACATGGGTGGTTTCCGACCATTGAAATTTAACTTTCACCTATAGATAGACTAGACTGTTTTCAAATATGCTATTGACTTCGTATAAATTCCCTAGAAATGGAATTTTTGTTGGTTTTATTTATAATTTTTAAAATTAAATTGGAAATATATTTATATTTAAAACCAAAAACCAAGTTTTATTTAACATAAATATTTTTAACACATTTTAATTTATATAAAAGTTAAATTACAATTTGATTATTATTTATAGTTTTTATTACTTATTAGCTTTAATTTACCAAATTTTGACATCATTAATTTAGAGACATATAACACAATACAAAATTACATTTTAAAAGACACCAAATATAAATTTGAAATACAAATTATTGAAGCTTTTATTTTTTAGTTATCGTTTGCCGTTTTACAAGTTTACTGTTACAAACTTTTCACAAAGTTATAAGCAAAACAAGCATACTACAAAAACCACAGATGAATTTAACTCTGAATTTATGTGTGAACATAGATGCAATTCAATTTTGTTTAAACGTCCATTTTTATCTGCCCATGCAAATTATGATTGGCACAAACTAAATACCACAAAACAGTTCACGAAAAAAAATTTACTTCATTGAAATGCTAATGTATGTATTTAACGTCAATATAATTTGAAAGAAATAAGTCATCCGTTCATTTTAAAACTCTCTTATCTGCACTTGCACATTATGCTCAGCAAAAACCACAACACAAACTAAATATCATGAAACAACTGATATTGCAATAATTTTGTTTACAGATAAGTTATTAATATTATTATCATAACAATTGAGTAATAGGCGTACGTAAAGTTTTTAATCTATATTATTATTACTGAGTTGCGAGCTACGTTCCTCTCTCTCACTCTAAAAAAATAATAATAAAGTTAGCTGCTCTGTTGTGTGTTTAAAATGGTTTACAGCTATAACTCTACAAACTTCTGAACATCAGAATATTTTAACCAAAATAAGCAAACAACAGATTTATTTCATTTCTTAATGTATAACCTAAATTATAAATTTTAATTAGAATTATAACCTTCATAGAAATATAGATATGTTTAATTAGCCAGTTCATCCGAATACGCATTAATTTAAAAGTAATTAATTTGAAAAAAACGTAGGCCGAAACCAAAATTAATCGATAGGTTGCTATTTAATTCTTTTGTCTTATATTCTGGAGCAAGGTACTTATAGGAAATTATAAATGTTTGAAGTAAGGGTTGGCTTTCAATAAGTATTTTACAAATTGAAATAATGTTTGGCGAAACCAAAAAAGAGTTGATCGATACATGACGGATTATTATTCTCATATTTTGGATCTATAAGTTCAGCAATACACACTCATAAAGGAAAGAAATTTTTTTTTGTTGCATGCCTGCAATATTTTAAATTATAAAATACTTTATGAAAACTTAGGGCTACTTCTTAAAGTTATGATTGTGTATTGCTGAATAAGTACATATTACTTGTGTACATGAATAATACATCTTTATGAAAGCTTAGGCCCCCTACTTCAAACATTTATAATTGTGTATAAAACTTAACAAAACAGTTTCTCTAACCGACAACTTTTTCGGCTTTTGTCTCAGTTTTGGCTGTTGTGTATTTTCCTCATATTGAATTCTTGTCTAAGAATTCGTACCCAAGACGGTAAAGCTCTATCCGACTTGGCTCGGAATGTGTAAGTTAAATATGAGTTACTTGGAATCAGTGTTGATATGATGTGAGTGCATCTTAATTGGTGGGCACACATCCGAACTCACTCGGTCCAAGTACACTCTATTGTCTCAACTGGGCTTTAATGATAGTACTTTTAATTTTACAGCACCATTTAAAAAAAAATGGTTATGTAATGTAGATATTAAGTATATCTACCATGGCATTGTTAGGTAACCAATCAATGTGTGCGACTATCACTTAGCCCCCACATAATGTTTCAGCTGTCAACAGCTGTTTCTCCTATCTGTGTTTTAATACACAATTCCCATTGAATAAAAGTTCTATTTTTTGCCAGTTTTTTTTTTTCATTTTAGTGTAATGTATGCGGTTTTGCACGAAGTTAACATTGTTAGGTTATTTCTCATAGTATTGATAAATACATAAATTAAAATTTGTATAGCTGTTTTTTTTTTTTGTGGTATTAAAGTGAAATGAATTTTTGTTAAAAAAACAATTATCCGGATGGTTTTCAAAAACTTATGTTACTATTAAGTTTAATGGGTTGCTTTCTACATTTTTTCT
>JAGFPH010017703.1:7025-17282 GCA_018207615.1 Philaenus spumarius | reverse complement strand
TCTTGTCAAGTGAAAATGCCATCACCTAGTCCAACGATTGATTCATCACACACAAAACACTGAGTAGCCATTGTACGCACTACACTGTTAACGTTCGCGTGAATTTAAAAAAAATGCACGAAAAACCGATACAAAAACTGTATCTACAACGCTCAACGTAAGTTTGAAGTGAACTGAAGATAAAGATTTTCCGGGGTTTTTCTTCTCCAGATAGTTTCCCTTAATTTTCCATAAATTATCCAGGTTATTTTAATTATTCTATTGTACTTTTTATCTATTTTATTCTATTGTTTTCGTTAATGAACTTCACTACTAAGTAGGCATTACCATATCTCGTTTCTGATTGGCCGTTAATTCCCCGCGCATTCTAGCCTGTTATCGCTGTAGAACCACTATTGTTCTCCTTCTTTTGTCTTTAACTCCTAGCGGGGTTTTCCTGCGAGTGAGCTTTTCTGGTTCCTTGAATTTTCCTCTTCTTTTACGAATTCGAGTGATGTTCGTACGACTTCGCGTTATAGCGCGAGGCCCGCAAGTGCCTTTCTCGTTACGTTTTCCGGGAATGTCTTCCAGTTTTTAAAGCTCGCGATTTTCTTTTCCTCTATCTGTAGTCCTTTGCGAAATTATGTACTATCCGCCATTTTGTGAATTTTCCTTTGTTTTTTTTAGAGTTATGGGACTTATAAAAGCTACGATTTTTCTGTTTTTTTATTTAAGGCTAAACATCCCTGAAAAAGTTGTGTTTTTGGCCCGATAGATGGCAGCACCTCTGCGGCAAATTTGTACTACGATAAATTTCCGTAATTATTAACAGATTTTTGTTTTGTAAGTTATTTTGTAAATGATATGAATAAAACATTTACGCTATTGTGATGTTTTTTTTTTTAAATTTATTTATAAAAAAGTTTCATACAGATTTTTTTTTTGCTGTAATATTTTGTTTAAATCGCAGGTAGTCATTTTTTAAATACAAATTATAAAGGAATTTTGCCGTTTTCAGATATTAACTCGGTCAAATGGTCGTAACGGAATCGTTTTTTAAAGATATTATCATTATTTCTCTCACGCTCCGGTCCCCCCCCCCAGCACAGCCCAGCCAGCCGCTCTGCCCGGCCCTGCAACAGTAGCGTTCGTCAACTCACTCACTACTCGCAATCATACTCTGGCCGGACACACTTACTAGACTAGACTACTGATTACGACAGGTGTTTGTTATCTGTTAAAAAGTATTTTCTGTAAGTCGAAAAGAGACTTCTAGAATAAATATAGAAAAATATACAGTAGTTCAAATTAAAGGATTTATGAAAGTAGGCCTATATACAGGTTCTTTGGCCATACATTATTCAATAACACCAGGTTATGAATAATATTACCCTATAACGTTAGTTATTTGTTTCAAATAAAACTTATATTTTAATACATGAAAACGAGGAATAAATAAAAAATGAATAGTGCAAAATACCATTTATTTAAAGTAAGCCTGAAGTGTAAAAAATAAAAATATAATATAATATAATTCAATATGTTGCATGTCAAGGTGAAAAGTTCTACTTTAATAATATGTTTAACATTTTTAGCAAATTTTGATATTTGTAATTAGTTTAAGTTCTTTGTTCTGTGAGTATCAACAGCTATCCTCCGGAAATGTTTTTTCTGTGAACTTAGCAGCACTGCAATAAATATGAAACAGCTGATCTAGTGATTGAAGTTGCTACAGAAGATAGCTCAAAGACTTCTCTAACTATTAATGCCATAATTTAAGATAATAATATATTGTCTTTTCATTTGCAATTTGCCTTTAAACTTAAGTAATACGTGATGTGACACCCGTTAAATTTTGTTTACAAAAGTTAGTATTACAAAATGAACAAACACCTTAGGAAAATACTTTTACTGTAAAAGTAAGAGGTTTTGTTTCCCTAATGTTTTGGTATTATTATTTTAATTTTAGTTTTATAATTTAATGAGTAATTCGCGTAACGGGTGTTACATAATTTAATGTATCGGGTGTTACAATTCAACACAACTCACAACCATTCAGTGTTTAGTATATTTATATTCATTTTAAGTAGAATTTAAATACATAGCCCTATTGAGAGTTTATTAATTTTGGTAGCAACACTTAAAAAGTTAAGAATGATATGTTATTTTAAATAAAATTGAACACGATAACACCTTCAAATTTCATACTGCGAATTTCCTATTTGTAATTCCAGAATCAATCTTTTAACATATTTACTGGGCAATGAATGTTAGGCGTATCAAATGATTTTATTTATATTTAAAGTTTTAATTTTATTACTATTACACCTCATACATTTTTTTCCCACGATAAAATGATGAGTGACGTTGTAAAGTGTCAGCAGCATTTGCTAAAAGCCAGAGAGTGAGATAAAAAAAGAAGAGAAGAGAACAATACACTAAAAGAAGAACAATTTGAAAAGATCCAAAGCAGAGTAAAAAAATGTAGGGAGAAAAATAAGAAGCGCAATTATCATCAATATATCAGATTTCGCTGGGATATTAAATATCATATTCTGAGAGATGACAAATTTAAGAATATTTTTGGCAAATTACAACAACCTGCAGCAGCCCAAAGGACATTTTACAATTCTTTACGAGTTTCCACTAGCAGTTGATATTTTTGAAAAATGAATGAGCTTATGAAGTTCCAAATTGTTAATTCTAGAATTAGATTTAGCGATTATTTTGTTTTTATTTAAAGTTTTAGGCCTATTCTATTAATTCTTAATAGGGGCATATATAAGACTGATCTTTAGTAAGTCTAATTCATAACAGGCCCTAAGGCATGGTATAAAAAGTACTGAACTATATCCATGTAATGTATTAAGTATATATATTTGTTAAATATAAGTTTTTTAATGAAATATAAGTTTTTATTTCTTATAGTGATCAAAGAAACCTCAATTATACTTCTTGTTGTTATTTGACACCTTATTATTATATAATATAAATGTTAAAAATCTTAATTTTAGCAACAGCGTAACACCCGTTACATTTTAATGTAACACCCGTTACACAAGATTTAATTTTATGTTTAAAAAAATTGAATGCCAATATCAATTTGAATTACAGTTCCATTACATACATTTACTGTGGAATAACTCATATTTTTTTTTCAAAATTTTACAGTTTTAAAATTCACAGAGTTTTAAGAACATTTACATGAAGTTCAACTTTACTATCCATTTTCAGTAACACCCGTTACACTCCTTTTTTCTATATTTTAGGCTAACTAAGATATAGTTAGCCTTCGTTGAAAGCCGAAGTTGCTTTTTAGATTTTGTTGTTCCTCGGCGATCCATTGAGAAAACAAATGTTAAACGAAATAACGTTCTCAATAACAATAATTACAAGACGACGCATAGTACAACAAATAAGAATCGTGGGAGAGCACATGGATGGAAACGCGGGAAACCGTTATGCAACTGTATACAAGCAACATCTGAGACGCGTGGTGGGGGGATAGGTGGCGCGAGTGAGTCACAGCGGCACTGCACCTGCTTCGTGTCACTCTCGCGTTTGTTCTCATTACTGTAAATGTATAAACAACGATACCGACTAAACCAGCCAGGCGATTTTAAAAATTAAAAGTGTAAAATTAATTAAAAATTATTGTCTTCAAAATGACTACCTGCGATTTGCATTTTTCGTTTTGTAACACAATTATTTTATTATTATTTTTTAAACCAGCAACTTAATTAAAATTTAGCTTCATTGGCGTGAATTCTAATCTTATTACGTTCACAAATCAGTTTTGCAAATGAACATCGGACGAAAATTCCACCAATAAACACCAATACAAAATGGCTCCATTTTGGTGCTGCGCCGTGGTGGCAGAATTTGGAACTAATCCTGGGATGTTTAGCCTTAACTAATTTCCCGAAATTTATTAGGTATACTGGGTTTTACATACATTATTTTACTCTACTACTTTAACTTCAATTATTATAATCTTTTCTTATTTATTTTGACTCTACGGTGTGAAAACTCTCACCCTTTTTTCTATAATAATATTTAAACTTTTCTTTGATTTTCCTATAAAACTTTCCTTTTACAAATACTTGTTATGATTAAATTTTACTTAACTTTATTTCTTTTATAATTAAATGAGAATTAAACTTGACGATTTTAACTAACTTCTAAAATATTGAAAATTCTTTATTTTCTTATTCTACCTTTCTTTTAGGTCTATGAAATTTTCCCTTAACTTTAGACTTGAATTACGTAAGCATTATTTAATATTACGATTTGGGAATTGCATGGCTGACACACCCTTGTTTAGCGTAATGAGTTTCATTTAGAAAAACCAAAATACATAATATTCCTGGATCCTGGTATTCCCGAAGAAATCATTAATTTAGATTGTAAGTTCTTTTTGCATTTCTGGACAAGTCAGGGTTCAACAGTCGCTTCCGTAGATAACGCCCCGCTCGTCCCAACTTGTTGAAGGTTGCACTACATACAAGATCCAAGATCAAGATTCCATGTTGGCCTAGAAATATCGCTTTTTAAAACATTTTTGTAAAAATTGAAATTTTGGGAATCACGCGGGTCCTGCCCGTTGTAATACCTACAACTAAAACAGTTTTACAAACATGTACAGTAATTACCCAATTTCAGAAGGTAGAGGTGCGACTTCTTTGGTTTTGATTCGTCTAGTTGTAGTTCCACTTCTATTACCATATTTTCTCAGAATGTAATGGTGACCACATAAAGTAGGGCACCTTCTAATTATTCCTGTTACAATACGATCTTGAAATTTGTTAAATTTAAGCTATAATTCGTGTTTTGGTTTAGTTATCCTTATTAGACAGAAAGATAATAAAAGATTCGGTTTCTCACCATTGTGACTAATTATAAAAACATAATGTACAAGCTTTATAAAATTGTAAGTCTGATTACTGTTAAGAAATAAAATACAAGTTTTTAAACGATTTATATCAAAACTTTAAGTTCATTTCTAACCAAAATTCTACATTAATTAACTCATTATAATTTCTTATTATAATGAAGACCATATGATCCTACTATTTGTGATAAATTCTTAAGTTGATGCAGTACGTATTTGTCTTTTAAGTACCTAAATGTTTTTCTTTAACAACTCGTGGAGAAATAATAGCAACAATGTTATTAAAATTGTTTTACTGGTTCTTGCCAACCCGGATCTCTTATTTTGACAGATAAGAACAAAACTAACCATAACACACTTATTAGTGTACTATACAGAACATTTAGCTTATATATGTATATATAGTGTATTTATAGTAACCTAATTATATGCAGGGTGGGCGAAGAATTGAGTTTCATGAAATTCTTAGTATTAGTTATTAGAACTAATTTGATGTTTTCCTAATTTTATAATTTGAGTAGGCCCTTGTTTCTAAAATGTATATAAATGTACATATGTTAATCCGGACAGTTACCTGAGAATAATCAACAAGTGGTTGCTTCCAGCATTAAAATTGTGCTTAGTTGTATTCGACGGGGCCGAGTGTCACCAACTATGACGTCATTACAACTGGTAATACTCTGGTCACATCAAAAAGTTAAATTAATAATATTAGAATAAAATACAAAAAACTATGCTATGATCTAGGAGGTGCATGCACAAACATGTCGTATAATTAAATTGAAAATTGTATAAACATATAAACAATACTTCATGTCATACCTTGTGTAAAGAGGCAACTGCATCGATGTTAATTAATTCAATAATTATTGTTATCTAGTACAATGGTTTATCACTCAAGACAGATTGTTTTTCGTTATAATTAAAAAGTCTTTAAGAGTTTGCAATGTTTTCGAACAAAGCACGATTAAGGAGAATAAATTTCGCTGAGCGTGGAAAATTTTAATTTAATTTAACAATTCTAAGCATCGTTAAAGAAGCATTCATTATTTTCGTTCCTACTCTAACGGATGAGAGACTTTTAAAGTAACGAATTAAGATTTTATTTGTTTAATAATACGCGTTTGAAAAAACAAAACGGTATTTAAGTTACTTTTTGATGGGAAATTAAGATCTCAGTAACTACGATTATAATTAGTCTGCTTGCCAAGTTACTTCGGAAACGCATATCTTCTGTCTGAGGTGCCAGCAATTTAAATTTTAAATTGTTATTTTATTGGAGTTCACGTGATATACCCAACTTTATATGTATGTGGAGATTTTAATTAATTTTTCTTCAGTTCTGAATTTGCACCTCCATATAAAATGTTAACAAGGAAGAAGCCGGTAATGAACCACAACAACAATAGGCCTAATAGTTGTTAACGAATACTCATGAGGGTGTCTTGAAAAATTTTCTCTGCTTCGGATATTATAGTTTTAATAATTTCAGTTTTATACTTTGAGAGAACAAGACAATCATTGACCACTGATAAAGCAATAAGCTTTAAAATAAGAGAGATGAAGCAGTATCATTCTTTAATAGCTGAAAGTAATTTTGTACGAAAAGTTAAGGCTTCACAATGATTTTAGTTTCCGTCAGGATTAGGAAGACCTAAAAGTATTATACTGTTTAAACTTAGTTATTCAATTAAATTTGTTTTATTAAGTCAGAATATCGATAGCCTAGTTTTGTTCAAATGAGGCTGTTTGAACAAAACTTAGTATTTATATTTTAAAAATTTACGAAAGGCGTATTGTTTGGTGTAGGCCTGCTACGACGAAAGAAAAACTGTTGGGATAAAAGTATTGGGCTTGAACGATTGGCATAATTTTTGTCATTAAATTTGTCACCATACACAATTACGCAAATCATTTAATTATGTCAATGCCTAAACCAAAACCAAATCTAACTGTTTTTGTAGAAACTGTAACTCAACTAACTGACAGTAAAACTGATTTCGTATATTTGTTAAACACGTGTTTAACAAATTGAGCAAGTAGACATTTATTTTTATATCAGTACAATACAATAATAGGATCAGTTTAAAAACATTTACTACTGTTTATGTTTTTGCACACACGTATTGTCTCTCTCTCTCTCCCACACACAGACACCCCCCCACACATATATATATATATATATATATATATACGATTGATAGTGACGACTGAAGGTACTTGGTAGAATTCCATTATAATTAAAAGACAAACACAATTTTTGTTGTTGTAATTTCTACAAGTTTTTATTGAATCTTCTTGCCGACCAAGGTTTCGCCCGTCTGTAAAACTACCTCGTCAATGCCGTCACGGGCGAAACCTTGATCGGCAAGATTCAATAAAAACTTGTAGAAATTACAAAAAAAATTGTGTTTGTCTTTTAAATATATATATATTTATGTATATAAGTTACGTCTCGAGTTGGGACGTAAGATGTTTAACAAACAAACAAAAAATATATAAAAACACCAAATTTAAATATTACAATCCTTATTAAGCCATATTATCTTAACGTATGCTTTATATCTTACATAACACAATTTAAGGAAAGTTATGCAATAAATAAGGATATTATTTTTATATATAAACTAGTGGACCCGGCAATGCTTCGCTATTGCTTGAATTACCTAACCTAAAATTATATTCAGTTTTTGATCCAAATCAGTTGTTGATCAAAATCAGCTGTTGATCAAAATCAGCTGTTGATCAAAATCAGCTGTTTTAAGCTTTTCATACGAACAGCTGTTTTTTTTAATCTTTCTTCTTCTTCCTTAAGATTGACCTTCCATAAGATTAACATTGAAACTTTGAGGGCCACTGGGGCGTAGCTCTAATGTCCTAGGACTTCGGTAAATGGCCTAAAACCTTCCCAGGGTTAACCTGTGTTACTATGCAAAATTTCAAAGCAATCGGATGGACGGTTTGGTAACGCATAAAGGACAAACATACAAACAGACAAACGTACAAACAGACAAACGTACAAACAGACGGACATACATTGAATTTTATATATATAGATATATTGTAGTGTAATAGTCGTATTTGATTCAAGTAGAATGTCAAGTCTTACAGGAACTCGGTTGGCAGATAATATTTTAATTTGAGTGTACCGGTACTTAGTTATTTGTATTTATATTTGCCTTTTTATTAATTCCAAAAATTGTATTTCTTTTCACATTTTATGAAAATATGTTATAAATTATTATAAATAAAAATTCTATGAATACCTATACATAATTTTAAAATTGTACCTTTAATGTCTGTGTTGATGAAGAGGAAAACATCTTTTGGAAATTCGGTGTTCAGTACCAAATTCCAAAGGATATACAATCAAGTTGTATAATGCCAGTATGCCAATTTGTATATTTATCGAGTACAGGCATAAATACGACGATGTTTTGCTTGGAATTAGAAAGCTTTATTAACATAATATTGATAAAAATCTCGATTTTGATCGATCAACGAATACATTACTTCAATATGTTCCTCTGTATATAAAAAAGTTAAAATGAATTACAAAATACTTATATTTTTTATTATTTTAATCTCCATTCAAAAGCTAATAGCCTAAATTTTTATATGAAAAACACAAATTGTAATTCGAAAAACGTGTATGTGGTGCTTCTACCTTACTTTTACCCCAAAAAACATGATCCAGCATAAACACATATAACATAAGAAACAGACATTTAGGCCTATGGGTATTGCTATGGGCGAGGAGAAGAGAATCAGGTCTGTACTACATACATAGCGTACTTACAAAATGTTATTGGCCTTTCTAATAATATGGAATAAAAGATTATTTTGTATAGATTTTACACTTAATTTTTCGTTCATTAAATTAGGTTTAACTACGTCAATGTTTTTAAAAGGTTTTTGGGAAACACTACGTGCTTTGTCTACCAACCTTACCTTCCTCCACGTATAAATTTATGAATTATTTTAAATATAGGCGTAGGTTAATTGTAGGCCATGTATAACCTCAAAACTTAGTTGTAAACTACTATTAAACATTTAAATGAATCTATTAAGTTTACGATAAATTTATAATTATAATAAATGTAAAAAAAAAATAATAAACTTAAATATAAACCTATCCTGAAAATTATAAATAGAAATTATTTCATTGTGAGATATCACTTGTTAGAGGATATGCCACAGAGAAATAGCCTAAACACAAGTTTAGAGGTGTTTTACAGCTGAGTGTAGGTGAGATATGTATTTTAAGTGAATTTGTTGCTTGGCTTTGATTTTTCTTTTTATTTGTCTATATTGTATTCGATTTTTTTAAATAAGTATATTCTCTCCCAAACATATACACCTACACATTAATTTACATAAATATATAATACACTGTCAATAAGTGTAATTTTTACCAGTTCATATTATTAAATATAAAGTACTTTCTAGTCATTCATTCAGTACTAGTTAGTGCATTATTCTGGTAGTCTGTGTATGTAAAACCTCTGTATTCTTATTAAAAACACCTCCAGAAATGGGTAAAGTGGGTGGATAATCCTATATACATATTCCTCGACGTGACTGACAAAGGATTAAGTTCATGAAAGGAGATAATTCAGCGAGAGATCAAATGTACTTATATCTAAGCCTTAGCAGCTGTTAAAGCGATGTTTCCATTTATGCTAATTTCATTTACTCTAGTTAAGTAAACAGCCAATGCGGACTAAAGTGGTTCTTACTGGTGTAGGATCTTACATTTTGAATGAAATTGTTCCTGAAATATAACTACTATGTGAATAAACCCAAACGAAATTGTTTTGCTTTAACTGGGACTGATTGGTATTTTAAAATAAAATAATAAATAATATTTAGGTAGGTATGCGCATTCATTTACAATTTATAAATAAATAAAAAACTATTTAAATGATATGTTTATTTTTAATAAATATGATGATTTAAAGCACAACAATTGCGTAATATTACATAGTATCGTTTTTACTAAATTGGCGAAAGCAAGGTGGCCAAAAGACTAAAGGCGTTAGCTCAGACTGTTACGGTTTTAAAATAGTTACAGTTAATCGATTTATCCGCACTGTAGCTGCTCCCCTCCTGACTTTATTAGTATAACTGACATAAAATGAAGGCGTTAGCTCAGACTGCTACAGTTTGAACCTAGTTACAGTTAATCAATTTATCCGCACTGTAGCTGCTCCCCTCCTGACTTTATTGTTTTAACTGACATCAAATGAAGGCGTTAGCTCAGACTGCTACAGTTTGAACCTAGTTACAGTTAATCAATTTATCCGCACTGTAGCTGCTCCCCTCCTGACTTTATTGTTTTAACTGACATAAAATGAAGGCGTTAGCTCAGACTGTTACAGTTTTAA
>JAGFPH010017702.1:0-17282 GCA_018207615.1 Philaenus spumarius | reverse complement strand
GACCGCGTCTATAATTTGAAAGCGTATTTAAAACGGTGTCCAACACTTTCCAATCTCTCTACATTTTAATGTTGCGCGCAAATTATAAATTCATTCCGCTGTACGGAACATGGACGGAGTGTTTTTATTTTTGTTTTTCGCAAACTCCAATTTAAAAGATGTAATGATTAAACCGTAAGCAGCGTCTAACCTCATATCGTTCAGTACACGGGCGCCCCTGGCGGCCAGTAAATAACTACAGACTCGACTCATAAATCACAGGCCACTCATTATACGATACAACAACCGAACCTTTATTAATTCAGAACCCTGTTCATCTTAAATAAGACCATTACGTTCGACTTGTAAAAAATTTATTTTTAAATTATTCTATGACAACATAGATTTAAGACCTGAAAGTTTTCTTTTTCGTATAATGACTGTACACCTGGTTTGGTAAAATGTCGGTAATTGAACAGAATGTTGTGGAGAGTGAAAGGTTAAGGGTGTACGTTTTGTTTTTAAAATGCCACATTTGTATTCTGAGTAAAATTAGTTATTCTATTAATTATAGGCTACATTAGATTATGCAAATATTAAGATACTGTACTTATTTATCTTAATATCTAAGTTGTGAACTTTTTCTCACAAATAAGACCATAAACCTTATCAATTTAGGGTAACAAGTATTATTTTTTTTTTGTTCTTTTTTTACTTTAAAAAAATATATATTTCACAGATAAATAGATATCCAGCACATAATGAAAATATGCTGAAATTGCGATATTGGGTAAATCAATAAAGTCATACAATTTATGTAACACATTACGAGGAACACCAAGGTTAAGACCGAAATTAAAATGTGATCTAATACTACCGGAATTGAGATTATTTAAGAAAATATTACATGATTCTTATACAGAATACATCAGGCGACTACGTTAGCGAACACACTAATCTGATTAGACTCCATTATATGACACAAAAAGATGACAATTTCCAGAGTATCAACAAAACTTTGATTACATTTTGTATAAAGAAGTGTAAGGGCACGAAGAACGAAAATTAATTCCAATTGTTTGTTAGCTTACATTCTAGAAAAATTAAAAAAATATAAGCGGTATCTAATTACATAAAATATAAAATTTTAACCGATAATAATGACTACACCTTTAATAGCCACACAAAATCGTTTTATCCGAATTGTACTTTCCAGAATAAGCGCTTTTATCAGAATTGTACTTTCTTTCCATCGTTCTTTTCCTTTAATTAAACAGTTAACTATGTTGCCCCTCAAACATTTATTTATGTATAAAGTACTACAGATGTTGTATAGTTAAAGAGGAAACACACGTAATAAAATCGTGTCTGTCTGTATGTTTGTAAGAACGGCTGAACGTATAAAACATTGGTTTTTGAGCCATTAGATTTCTTCAGGAAGGTTTAGGGGAAATCCACATTCAAAAAAGTCCATTCGTTCAAAAGTCGTGACGTCATTAGTGACCAAAGACGACTATTTCACCCTATTTTGGGCACGTTTCTGGTTATAACTTTAGACACCTATATTCAATTTGAGATACTCATTGGGTTTAGTCAGCCGAGTTCTTTGGAATGACCACTGAGCCGATTCTACAGGTTGCATTCATAGTTTATGAGGTTTACCGAATTTTTATAAACAGCTGCAATTGTTCAACAGTAGAAAAATCTGGTACCACCTTGGCTATTGGAAATTTAATTCTCTACAACTTTCATATTTGGCAATTTTTCTCCGATGCGATCTAAGTTGTGAAAAATTCAAAAAACCTTTGATAGTTTTTGTTGGTAGTTTTGCTTTAAGGTTATTTTCTACCGTTATTTCAAGTAGACAAGGTCCCGGGTACTGCTAGTTTATTATATAACAAAAAGCATGATTCACCAAACGTTAACAGAATTTGATTTAAAAAGTCTTTATTATGTATTGTTCCTGAAATATTTAATGCATTGCCTTTAGAAATCAGGAAATAAACAAAGTTAACAAGGTATATGACAAGAGTGGGGGGTTGGCTATTGGGATTCGGTTCTTGCGATGGATTATTTAAAAATTCTTGTATGAATACTTTATGTATTTAGTTAAATTGGGATGCATGAGTTTTCATCTGTTCATATGTCTGGTATTTTATAAAAGTTTGAGGTGTGTGTCAAATTTTTTAATTGTATTTGATTGTAAACAATACGAGCATAATAAAATATTAATTAACTAGCTGACCCGTACGGCTTTGCCCGTGGTTGTTGGTATTTTCAGTCTTTTTGACGTAATTGTAATTCTTTAAGTGTTCGTTGAATACCTGTGCGTATCCTACTGTGGTCATGAAAAAACGTCTACGCTATTTAGGAAAGCACTGAAAATTGTATTCCTGTAAACTACTATCTAATATGAAAAAGCTTTAAATATGTCGTTTTAATTTATAGTTTTTTCTAAGTTTGACTTTCACTTAATTTCATTGACAATGTTGCGAGCACCTACGGCCTTAGAGGAAGCTACGTACCAAATTTCATTCCAATTCGTTCTCTTAGGGATTTTTAGTAACTTTGACCCCCTTCCCCAAACCACCCTAAAATTTCGAATTTCTTTTAACCCTTTCTTAGCGAGGGTTTAAATTAGCTGGGGGTCGTAGAAAAGATATTTGAATCACTTTGTAACATCCGCGTTAATTTAGGATGTAACAAACTGGTTCAAATAGAGTTTGTAATTTTAAATGTATAGGCCTAATTAGTATAAGATATATATTGTTTAGTATTTAAATATACAATATACAGTATATATCAAAATAAAGCTACGAATGTGATATTTTAATGGCATTTAGTTTAATTCAGATGGTTTGTTTAGTTTTCAATAAAATATGTTTAACTCGTGTATGTTTATGCATGGTGTCAAATAATTTGTTTGTTATCATTATTATTGATAGCGAAAATATGTTTTGAAAAGTATTCAAAACTTCATAGTTATGATATATTTTATATAAACAATATTTTAAGCAGCATATCTCTAAGTAGGCCTATATAGATATTTAATAACCAATGTTTGAGTTGAATTATAATTCTGTAAGCATTTTTATTTGTGTTTGTTTATAGTTTTTCAATCTAACCTTAAAAAGCTGTTGGTTTTGAAGAGTATTAAAGTGATTATAAATTTGCTAAGTAATGTTGCTATGGTAATACATGTAAACAAACATAAGCTTTTTATACGAACAGCTGTTTTTGTGAGCTATGGTTTTGAGTTCATACAATAAATGCTGTTCAGTTTCTTCCAAATTTGAAACTTTTCTTTACTTATAAACCTTCTATGAACTACTACAAACATTTTAAGACCAAAAATAGCCAAATCGGTCCAGCCGTTCTCGAGTTTTAGCGAGACTAACGAACAGCAATTCATTTTTATATATGTATAGATAGATATTGGCGGGCTTTCCATTAATATTAATTGTCACCAAGTATACAGGGTGATTCAGTAAAGCGTAGCGGGCTATGCAGATTCAGATTCTACATGCAAAAATAAGTCGAAAATGTAAAATAAACAATTACCAAGAAATTATGTTTTTCGTCGATAACTCGGTTGTCCTTTGACCTACTGAAACTACGAAAAAAGCATTTTGTCTGTCGTTAAAAAAGGAAAATATTTTGTTTCTTGTACATTTTTTGTAAAGTTAACGGTTTTAAAGATATTCCACGTAAAAAATTTGTAACGGCCGCCATTTTGAAAATTATAAAAATAAATTCTTTGTGTTTGGTACACTTGTTAATCGTAACATATAAAATGCTTATGCCAAATTTGAAGTCGATATCTTATCTATTTCCAGAGTTACAATGAGTTTTTGTAAAAATACAAAATGGCGTATTACGGCTAAACTAAGCCGAAATCGAAAAAATGTTATTCTACATTTTCGACTTATTTTTGCATGTAGAATCTGAATCTGGATAGCCCGCTACGCTTTACTGAATCACCCTGTATAAACAGATTTAGTTTACACACGTATTGCACTGCCCTTTTTGTTTTTGATGTTAAATTTGTAAGAAATTGTGTTTATACATCCCAAGCAAGTGTATTTTAGTTTGGTATATATTATCATTTTCAATCGATTGAAGAAGACCAATAAACATGTATTTCATTTCTAAAATTTACACTGTGTTTATACTACCGAAAAATATGTTTCAGAGTATTCGTTTTAGATACATAATCCCATTAAATATTATTAAGTCAGTCAAAACATATGTTATAAATACAAATAATATAAATCAATGTATTCTTTACATACAAAAATACGCAACTAAAGCTAATGATTTTCTTATATTTTACAATAGTTTAAAACTCAAATATAAAACTTTTAAATATTAAACTTCAATAATTAAGATTTGATTAACTATAAATTAAATAATTTATCATTTTATTACTATTAAATGTGGTTAATCAAGATATTTCAAATAAATAAGAATTTACAGTATTATACATTTTTATTATTTTATTACTATTACTTTTAATCAGTCAAGATATTTCAAATAGACAAGACCGTGTAATTCCTGTTTTCTACAAATGACTACAACAAATTGAGGTTAGAAACAATTAAACCTCCATCCCTGCGTGGACGCTGATAGCCTCACCTGACTAAATCTGCTTTCAAGTTCTCCCACGCGTGCGCACATGCAACCGCTCCTGTCGCTTCTTGGCGATTACATGTTCAAGAAAGAGACAGCTGGATATTATTCTTTTAAGAAATTATAATCAAAGCATTACAATATTTAAATTACACTATTAAACGGAAATTATCACGTCAAGACGACACAGCGCGCTCTTGTGTTAGACTTTATGGTAATGCTATAAAGGTAATAGTGTTTGTTTTGCTTTGTTACGAGTTGGAATGTTTTGGCATGTGTTATAATATACGAGAGGTAATAGATATACACAGGTATACCTGGGGTTTGTAGCTTGATTAGATTTAGCTGGAGTTCTGAATTTCAGCCGAGTATGGATTTCTAGAGTTGTGTGAAAATTGTTTTCTAGATTAGACATAGTAGGCCGGTCGGTAAAAGTCAATTTAGACCAAAAGTACCAGTAATTTGCAATACGGCTGAATTTTTTTTATAAGTACATTAAAGTATGTAGATTAACATAAAAAAAAGTTTACCAGTCTATCGATTTCCCAAAGTCGAAAAAAAAATCGATTATCATTTTTTTTTCGATTATCCTTAATATTTCGAGTTGGGATGAAGATAGAGGAAAATAAAAAATACCACCCTGTAGGGGAGGTATTTTTCAACAAAAAAGGTCATTTGTATTTATTTTGTCCGAGCAATGGTTTGTCTGGAAAAAATTCGATAATGCAGGTATGTATTTTGCAGCAGGGGAAATCACTAAAAGGGGACATCTTATTCATATATGAAGCGTTGGGTCATTCTAAATTGGCCGAATTTTAATATATCGACTCGAAACTTGACATAGGAGTTAAAATATATATTTTAAACATTTACGCTGAGTCTCACCTTGTTATCTTGAAAATTACCCGGTCTAGAGCCACTTGACTTATTAATGGGTTTCTCGATTTTAGGAGTACCGGACCCACCAATTCATTTTAAAGAGCTCCAGTTTAGAAAATTTTCAAAATATCAACCTGAAAGTTTTTTTACAAGTTAAATATATAGATTCAAACAAGATCAAGGAGTATCAACCTTTTTTATTATGTACTTTTCAAAGCACAAGTAACTTAAAAAAGTATAATTTTAGACCTTTTTAGATTTTTCATCAAAACTCTTGAGTTAATCGGCTGCAGATTAGTCAATTTTTTAAATATAGTTTTTAAAATAAGTGTAGCAAAAAACAATTGTGTTTTTAACTTCTGTACCAATTTTTAAATCGATATGTTCAAACATTTCGAAAATGGAGTCGTTGAATCCAAAAGTGTTATAGTTAAAACGAGATAGGTAAAACAGAAGACCATTTTCAAGCGCCTCGTTTTTAAAAATAACATTAAAAAAATCGTTCATACTTACTAAGAATATTTATACTGGTGTACTCAACTTGTAAAACAAATTTGATGTTGATATTCCAAAAATTGACGAAACTGGAATAGATTGAAATTAGTTCGTGAGTCCGGTACTCCTAAAATCGATAATCGAAATTGACTCCTAGATCGGGTCATTTTCAAGGTAACAAGCTGAGACTCAGCATAAATGTTTAAAATATATATTTTAACTCCTACGTCAAGTTTCGAGTCGATATATTAAAATTCGGCCAATTTAGAATTACCCAACGCTTCATATATGAATAAGATGTCCCCTTTTAGTGATTTCCCCTGCTGCAAAATATATACCTGCATTATCGAATTTTTTCCAGACAAACCATTGCTCGGACGAAATAAATACATATGACCTTTTTTGATGAAAAATACCTCCCCTACACGGTGGTATTTTTATTTTCCTCTATCTTCATCCCAGCTCGAAATATTAAGGATAATCGAAGAAAAAAATGATAATCGATTTTTTTTCGACTTTGGGAAATCGATAGACTGGTAAACTTTTTTTTATGTTAATCTACATACTTTAATGTACTTATAAAAAAAATTCAGCCGTATTGCAAATTACTGGTAGTTGTAACCTATACCGACTGGGCTATAGGTGATTAAAGGATACATTTTGAAAAGAAGTTTAAAAACTGACAAATTTAATGATTCTTTCTCTACAAAATGTAAGAAGATTAACATAGGATTACTTGTGACTCCATTAGTTAATATCCTGAATCACAATGTTTACCGACGAGAATTTTGAAGATCTTATTTCTGATGCAAGTGCTCGCTAACTTAGGATTTTTACCAGTTCATGAAGTTTCCTCCAAACATAATTTCTTCCTAACACATGCAGTCTTCAAATGCGGTATAATGTACTTCTTAGGTAAGTAAGGTTGCCAGCTACGTAAGGACTTTTAACAATAATCCATGTAATTTTGAAAATCGGTATGGACAACGAGTCTGAAACAAAATGTCTAAACGATTGTCAGAATCAATAAAGTATAAAACAATAGACAATCAATAAACTTTTTGTTTTCGATTCGCTTCTTATGATGAGACATTTATTGCAAATCAATTTGACCTGTCTCGATCAAAATGGTGGACAAAAATTAAACTTTGACACTTTTGGATTGGAACTATGAAACCCTTTTTTGAAAAGATGATTTTCAATCTTAACCATTTAGGAAAAGACTGGAATGTTCAAGATGGCGGTAAATGTAAACAAAAATGTTTAGATGTTACCAAGCTATTGTTCAATTTACTGGAGATGAAACAAAACGTAAACTACACACCCAAGTTTTGACTCGGAAAACGATGTAGGCCTACCATTTTGCGCTACCTTACCTCAGACAAATTCCTAGCATTACTCGTGCCTGTACACTGGCTTTAACGTATGCGCATTTTTGAGTGTTAATAAGTGTATCCCTTTTGTGTTTACTCTGTCCTCCATACCCCTTCCCCTAAGAAACATCGTTAACACTTGACCCTTGCGCTTCCAAATAGCCCTTCACCCAGGATCAGGCTTTCTGAGTTAAATTTAATTGCGCATTGCTTAAGCCACCAGATCTATATAAACAAGATTTACGATACGGTACTGTCTTTAAATAAAGGTGAACCATACAGCCGTACAGTGATTAGCATGCAGATTTAGAGGTTATGTTTGGGCAGCTGTTACGGCCCTGTGTTGTTTTGGTAACTACATACATCCCAAGTCTACATCGAAACAAACATGTGTATTATTTGATCGTAATAATGAACTTAGATGTTAGATAGAAGAGATCCCTGCGTGCTTCTTACGCCAACCGATTTTAGAGTTTCTTTTTAATAAATTGTAGATTTAATCTTAACCTCATAGCTACGTTGGTAAATAATATGCAATGTGATTAGTTAAAACCCACCTAAACATGACACAAAGAACTAGAATTTATTTAAAATTATGAAATCAGCTTTTATTGGAAATGCCAGTTTAGAGGAGGTTCGCTTTCTCGTGAAATTAAACGTCATGAAATTTAGACATGGTAACAATGTGACATAACAATCAGTAAATCTATATATATATAAAAGCGAAATACCACTGACTCACTGACTCACTCATCACGATTTCTCAAAAACTACCGAACGGATTGAAATGAAATTTGGTATGTAGCTTCCTCTAGAGCCATAGGTGCTCACTAAGAAAGGGTTTGAAAAAATTCGAAATTTTAGGGGGGGGTTTCGGGGGATCAAATTTATTAAAAAACGATTTCTTCAAAAATACGGAACGGATTGGCATGAAATTTGGCATATAGATTCCTCTAGGGCCATAGGTGCTTACTAAGAAAGGGTTTGGAGAAATTCGAAATTTTAGGGGGGGTTTGGGGGGATCAAAGTTGTTAAATCACGATTTCTTCAAAACTACCGAACGGATTGGAATTAAATTTGGTATGTAGCTACCTCTAGGGCCATAGGTGATCACTAAGAAAGGGTTTGGAGAAATTCGAAATTTTAGGGGGGTTTGGGGGGTAAAAATTATTAAATCACGATATCTCCAAAATTACCGAACAGATTGGAATGAAATTTGGTATGTAGCTTCCTCTAGGGCCATAGGTGCTCACTAAGATAACGTTTGAAAAAATTCGAAATTTTAGGGGAGTTTGGGGGGGATAAAATTTATTAAAAACCGATTTCTTCAAAACTACCGAACGGATTGGAATGAAATTTGGTATGTAGCATCCTCTAGAGCCATAGGTGCTTAATAAGAAAGGGTTTGAAAAAATTCGAAATTTTAGGAGGGGTTTGGGTTGATCAAAGTTACTTAAATCATAATTTCAGATCTTTTATTATTATGAAAATAGTGCTTTTATTATTTAAGATCTATATATATAAAAACCCAATACAACTCACTGACTGAACACTTATAAAGAATACAATTACGTTAAAAAAACTGAAAATACCAACCACCCTGGGCAACGCCGTACGGGTCAGCTAGTATTTCATAATTTCGAAACAAATTTATTTCTAACATTCTTCAGTCTAAATTAAACAACATCAGATGGAAAATGTAGCGACGATTAGTTTTTACTAGTGTCAAACACATAACATTTACTAAAACTAGCTAAAAATTCAAATTCTGTTTTGCGGCATTAGGTGTCGCGACACTAAATTCGTTGTCATGTTAGACAACAACAATACATGAAAAATGTCGCGACAATTAGTTTTTACTAGTGAACGGTGTATTTACTTTACACTAGCTAAAAATGTAAACTCAGTTTGGTTTGTGGCATTAGGTGTCGCAACACTAAATTCGTTGTCATGTTAGACAACAACAATACATGAAAAATGTCGCGACAATTAGTTTTTACCAGTGAACGGTGTGTTTACTTTACACTAGCTAAAAATGTAAACTCAGTTTGGTTTGTGGCATTAGGTGTCGCGACACTAAATTCGTTGTCATGTTAGACAACACAATACATGAAAAATGTCGCGACAATTAATTTTTACTAGTGAACGGTGTATTTACTTTACATTAGCTAAAAATGTAAACTCAGTTTGGTTTGTGGCATTACATGTCGCGACACTAAATTCGTTGTCATGTTAGACAACAACAATACATGAAAAATGTCGCGACAATTAGTTTTTACTAGTGAACGGTGTATTTACTTTACACTAGCTAAAAATGTAAACTCAGTTTGGTTTGTGGCATTAGGTGTCGCGACACTAAATTCGTTGTCATGTTAGACAACAACAATACATGAAAAATGTCGCGACAATTAGTTTTTACTAGTGAACGGTGTATTTACTTTACACTAGCTAAAAATGTAAACTCAGTTTGGTTTGTGGCATTAGGTGTCGCGACACTAAATTCGTTGTCATGTTAGACAACAACAATACATGAAAAATGTCGCGACAATTAGGTTTTACTAATGTTAAGCACAGTGTATTTATTTTAGACTGGCTAAGAATTGAAACTCAGTTTGTATTGTGGCATTAGGTGTCGCAACTCTAAATTCTGACACCTGTCTTTTAGTCTTATTTTTTATTATCTAGGCCTTAATTTCCTATAAAATCATTTACAAATTTTAGTATCCTCTCGTCAAACTTCAATCGTTTTATTTTTACAATACTTTGGCAGTGGAGGCCTACGTGCACAATTAGCACTTAAGTTTAATAACGAGTTCAAATTCTATATATGGATGATTGCGTGTGACATTAAAATTAATAAAGAACTTTTCTACGGTCATTTTCAGACATCTCTTGATATAATAATTAGTAATTTTCTATTAGTAATGACTCTTTTCAAACCGCAACATCTGAATTGACCACGAAACAACTATCAATATTTCCGTTTCAATATTGACTTGCATCTGCTATTAACAGTTCGTCGGTTTTAATTAGCCGTCTACATTTTTAATGAGACTAAATTAATGACAAGCGTTTAAGCAAACACGGACTGGATTACAACATCTTTGGACTTCCATCGAATATCTTTTTAAATTTCACGTTTCCTTTACAGTCGTAAAAAACACAACTGACAAGGATTAAGAGGTTTCCATTTGTATTTGCCCGTCCTGCCGACAGATAGCTCCACTCTCGTTTTTATAATTAGCTACTTTGTTTTTCAACTTGTGTACAAATGTTTTCGAAACTTTTTATGTTTGGTTTTGTAGAAGATGGTTTTCGAAGGTTGGTATTAAATTAAGTTCGATAGCATGACGGATGAACTGTCACTGCGTGAAATGTCCAGGTTAACTCTTCGGAACAAATCGGGAGTTATCGCCTCGTGTTTGTCCGTTCAATGTGACACAGTGAGATATCTTTAATAAACGTTTTGTTTTTATTGATGTCCCGAATGTTCTGCAATCTCGTGAAATTTTGAAGAATCTATTTTTAAAAGACGTCTATTTGATGAGCTTGTATGACTATTTCAATTTATTTTTAATATCAGACAACTTTTTTACATAAGCAACCAAATTCCGTTTCTTCTATTTCTCATTTTACAGACATTCTCACCCAGTGGGTATAAGAACAAATATTCTTTATTGATATGTATGTATCCATCACTAATTAATATTACGTATTACAGATCCTTTTCCGCAATGTTCTAAGGAGATTTTTAAATGACCAGCTAAAAAAATAAGATCAAAAAAGCAAGTTTCTTTATGGATAGGTAGGGAGGGATTATTGTCAGTCCGTCATTTCTTCAGAGTATGCATGGTTGCGTATATATGTCACTCTATTTTATTTCGCGCTCTACTTCTGACTGTCTGTAATTGTATTTTTGTGTGGGCACTGCCTTGACGTTGCTGTTCGAGTGCTGATCGCATTTATCCTTTTTGTACATTTTAAATTGTGTCTTATTTTTCCTCTTCTTTTCCCTATAATAAATATTATTGCAAAGTTATGTTGTGCCCGACTCGAGCCTATGAGGGCACTAATCCATAGATTTATATCTATTTTGTTAATTCCTTTTATGTAGTAAAGATTTTAGGGGAAAAGTAAATAAATATGAAATATACAAAAGTGTAATGTAAAGTATTGGAATAATTTCAACCGTTCAAATAAGAAGCTCATCTCTTTCTCGTTAGCTTTCACTCACTATCCCTCTGCTCTGTAATGTAAGTATAAGGGAAAGAAGAAAAGTTATTTTTAAGTATTTTTAAGAAAAGTTATAATTTCATTCACCAATAAAAACTTTCGTGAAATTAAATTCCCTATCATCTCTGGTTCTTCTCTGTTTTGTGTATAGTTTCAATATAAAATGAAAAGGCACAAGCAGAGGTACTACTATAGGCCTATTCACCACACAACTACATGGAAACGTAATGTTTAACAAGTCGTTTTCTGTGTCCAGTTCTAGATTTTGGAAGAAAGAGTGAATAATTTACTTCTATTTAGGGCGGGATTAGGACTGTAAAGTCCTCAAACCCATTATTAAATAATACTTACGTATACTCATATTAATAGATTTGAGCCTGCTGTGGTTTTAAGGTGTAAATTTACTAAGGATCATGATCACGAAAAATATTTAGTTTTGCATGGCACGTGACAACATACTTAAACGCAGTATAATCTTGAACATCTACTCGTGGGTTCCATAAAGTGTGAATAATAGGATCAAGATCATTATTACGATGTTTTTTCCATTTCCATGACACGTGACAACGTACCACTATAATGTATGGATGGATAATTTAGCTGTAATATGTATAATATGTAAACAAAATAAATGGTGAATAAATGCATTTGCCAATTTCCATGCAAACGATTCACAATCGTAATCGTGATCCTAAAATTCACTCCTGGAATTCACACACGCTTAGATGTTATAACTACAAGATTACACAGCGCACATTTTCACGTGCCATGCAAAACTAAATATTGATCGTGATCTTGATAAATTTACACTTTCCAACCACAGCAGGCGCTGATCTAATAATATTACCGAAACAGATAGCTTCTATAATACGATACTCACGCACTCTGCGTGTAATCTCATACATCATCCCAGAACCGTTTCAATTAACAGTATATTGACCCGTTTACTTGGGGTTTTATAATTTCAAATGAATCCACATAATTCCCACGGACGCCCTGGGTAGACGGCAACAGATAATATTGTGTTGAGTGATTTTTTCAACACTTAGGACGGTAGCACGCATGTTAAGTTGTTACGATGTTCTTCCAGCGGGGGGTACTCGAGGCTTTAGGGGACAAGGGGCGTACGCCTGGACCGCAGGGGGGACTTCGCAGGGGGTCACCTTTAACCTCAACATACTCGCCAACAGAACGGACTCGGTTTCTTCCATTCCGACAATTAATGGCATCGAGATTCAGCTCTTATATATTATAATTGGATTATTTTTTTCTCCTTCAGCTGCCGGTAAATTGATAATGTCAGTGAACGGATAACGTTTTTTTGTTTTATTTTATTTGTTTTGAGTTGATGAACGGCTTTGTTGCGTGTTGCAGTGTGAAGGAGTTTATTTGTACGAGTTTGCGCAGTAATGCAAAACGAATAAAGGTATTTGAAGATGCGCACCGCTGGAAACCATTACATTATTATTTACAAGTGATTAAAATTGTTTCTTGATTTTGCTTTAGTCGTAATCTAATTGGGTTCGTAAGTGAACAGACAGGATTTTTTCTGAGGAGAAATTTTAATGAAAGTTGCCTTTTATTTTTTAAAGTAAAATAACTACGTTTTCGTAGTAAGTTCTTAAATTATTTTAATAAGAGATTTGTTCTTTGGGAGCGGGGCTATTTAAAACCTTCTAAGTGCTGAAGGTCTCGATCGAGACCAATAATTCAATGCAGACTTACTAATATCGATATATGTTGGTATAATTCATATATAGTCCTATAAATTAAATAAAAAGTGTTTCGCTATGCTTAGAATGCAGGAACATTTACCCCAGGGCCAACTAGAGACTTTTCGAGACTTGGGGTAAACTTCTCTTGGTAACCCCAAGAAAAATAATAAATGGAAAGAGACGAAAACACAAATTAAAATTAAGTTACTCATATTTAAAAGTGTATTTAAAAGCATGTATGATATTACGACATAATTATTATACTTCATTGCACTGGTTTCTTGTTATATTCTTTAATAAATATGACAATATGTAATATATATTTAATTACATCCAACGATCAACAACTGTAATTCAACAGATATTTAGATTATCAAATAACTATTTATTATAAATGAATGCCTTGAATTCCTAGTCCTACATTAAAATTATTTATATAGTTGAATTTGCATGATTTTAAAACTTAAAAGAATAAATTTATTAATGTATATGTATATGTTAGTTTTAATTACAATATTTTTCTGATTACACACTTCCCCAGCAAGGGTCAGTTTAACTAAATTACAAGTGAAAAACAGGGACCAAGACCGGGATTCGAACCCAGGACCTTTACCATTCCGTGGTGGGTCCTGGTTCGAATCCCGGTCTTGCTCCAAGTTTTTTCACTTGTAATGTAGTTAAACTGACCCTTGCTGGGGAAGTGTGTAATCAGAAACAATATTGTAATTAAAAATAACTAGCTGACCCGTGCGAAGCATTGACATTCTAACTTACTTAAATTCCACTTATTTAAAATACACACCGTATATTTAGTTAGTATCGTATTGTGCGTATAGTGTGTATTTAGTGCTTCATGGGCATAGGTAAGAAGTAAAGAATAGATGTGTTACGCTTACAATTAATTAAAAATATCAATTTAGTGGCGTAACAGCAGCTCTCCAGCTGGGTATTGTTATTATCAGTGTTGCCAACGCCAGGAAAATATCCCTACAACTTACTTGATCTTACATCACTGTTACTTTTGGATTCTTTATTTCTTTTTTTTTTCGTATAATTGTATTTTGTATATTTTTCCGGTGTAACGGTTAAGGAAAGCTTTAAAATAATGCCACATTCATGCAATTTGATGATGTATTAAGGAAGTTACGGCGTACCGACAAAAAAATGGCCTTGAGAAATAATATACGTGATTTTTTTTCTTGCTTTAACTTTGGCAAAGTCACTAATTATTTCACTAAAACTAACAGTTTTGAATATATCATACTAGCAATTTACAGTATATACACCAGTATAATATATATACTACCAGTACAAATATTTCGCAAGTGTAGGGGTAGGCTTACACCTGATTTAACACGTTGATTTAATTCAATTAATTACGTTATTTTATTTACGTTGGTTTATGAAATAAACAACAGTTTCCATATTATAGAATCTTAAAATGTAAACAATCTTAACAGCTGTCGTGCTAGTTAAACAGAATGTTAATAGATGGCGCCTTTCATTAGGGAACCATTAGAAGTATAATATACAAATTTTTAAATACATTTTTTTAACAAAAACATGAATTTTAAGGTGTTTGTCTATTTTTCGTCAATAGCGGAGAACGTAAGCTTTAAAATGGTGTTTAAATAATTAATTTTGATTAAGAATTAAGGGAGATATCGCTTAGCGACAAAAAAACACCATTGAGAAATAATATATAAGGATTCAATACTGAGCTTCATTAGACGCTAGAAATAAGTGGTAGAAGGTTTTCAAGGTATTTTTCATACATCACATTTTATATAAATACACAACAGTTTTTAAGTTCTTTTTTCCATCAATACATATTATTCAGGCCTTGATCAGCTGATAGTAGATTATCAACTCATCTGAGAGATCAGTTTTACTTGTGTCATTTAGTAAAACGCTGGCATGTTCTTCTGCGTAACATCAAGATACGTTTCTGAATCAGTTGATTTCAAATCTGTTTCTGTTGGACAAATAATACTACTTTAGTTGAACTTTTGATAAAACTAAAATAAATAGAATTTTTTTTGAAAAGAGAGGGTTGGGGGAAATCAGCCTTGATACACGTACCAATATTATGTAAACACAAGAACACCAACAATGCTAGTACTGTGCCTATGCATGAATAAAAGTTCAACATCGTCTATTGAGAGAAGCCAGTTTTGAACAGGATTTTCGAATATTTTAGCGATGAACACTGACATATGTTTTAAGGTACTTTACTATATAAATTGGGAGCTTTGTAGTGAAACATTCAAAACTTTGCCTTAATACCACGACACTCGGCTATAAAAAGGCTACCTGGTTTCAAAACATAACTCCTACAAGACCATAATGCCCTGACAGGATATTATATTACACCTTTAATACTTTGTTTATATAATTGTTTTAGAGACAATTTCCTGATAGCCACTCGTAGAGATTTTAGTCTTTTTATACGCTTTACCGCAACAAAGAATTACGTACTGTAGTCTCTTGAACGAACCGAGTGAAAATAGTTAAGATGTACAGTTTCTAGCTGTGTTATATAATAAGGTCTCTAGATTTCCTACTTACTGTGAATCCTACACTTTCTATTTGTCCAATATCTAACTCTAGACAGGTTGCAGTGCATGAGTTATTCTCTCTACAACAAGATAATCTCTATTTAAGTTTGCTGGAAAATATAAATAATTTTTTATTCCAAATATAAAATACTGTAACCAAAATACTTAGTGAAATGGGCTTTCCACATTTTATAAATTTTCCAAAATACTTGGCAAAGTTTTAAAATAAACATGCGCAGTTTTTGAAGTGATAACTTCTACTGGCCCATTGGGCACATTCGCTTGACTATGTTTCTGAAAACTCGCGTCACGCAAACGTTTTGCGTAGACACAAGCCAGAGCGTGGAGAGGGAATAGGCCATACATAGTATATATATAGACAAGTAAGCGCGTGGAGAGGGAATAGACGATACATAGTATATAATAATACATTATTATAATAATTATAATATTTATATATTATAATAAGTAGGCCTATGCAAAAAATAGTGACCATTATAATGTAAGCATTATTTATTTAGTGACTATCACATATATTATTTCTCAAGGCCATTTTTTTGTCGGTACGCCATAACTTCCTTAATACATCATCAAATTACATGAATGAGACATCATTTTAAAGCTTTCCTTAACCGCTACACCGGAAAAATATACAAAATACAATTACACGAAAAAATAAATAAATAAAGAATTCAAAAGTTGTAGTGATGTAAGATCAAGTAAGTTTTAGGGATATTTCCCTGGCGTTGGCAACACTCATAATATAAAATTTAAACACATTTATTCTTTACTTCAACCCTCACCTATGCCCATGACGCACTAATTATGCACTATACGATACTAAATATACGGTGTGTACTTTAATTAAGTGGGATTTAAGTAAGTTAGAATGCGAATGTTTTGCACGGGTCAGCTAGTTATTATTTATTTAGGGTGTATGCACTCTACATAGAATTCTAAGAATAATTCATTATGTAAGGGATAATTAAAATTATTATTATATTTGTGCATTTTATGTTTTGTAAAGAAGATTGATGTTTGTCTAACTGAAGTAAGTTTAGAGAAAATTTTACATTTTGTACATTTTGACAAAGTAATATTTTACATTATTTTATTTTACTGTAACTTATTATTACTCACTTAAATGTGAAATTTAGCTTCATATTACAACAATGGAGGTCATACACGTTAATGGAGTATCTGTTCCTCACAGAGTAGTTTCTTCTAGGCCAGATGGAAAATGCTTATTCTACTCTTTGGCTTTAATTGTACATGACACGATTCACTGGGATTTGAAGTGAGGACCAGAGTTGTTAGTCATGTTTCAAACAATTGGCGCAGGTTCAAACCATATACTTTAAAAGTAACAGGAGATATGTATTCAACGAAAAAAGAATATATCGCGGATATGAGCAAACCGG